>APFE030820757.1:7975-26187 GCA_000404065.3 Pinus taeda | reverse complement strand
AACCACCTACTCAAACCATATCTCAGAAAATTTGTCCTTGTTTTCTTTGATGACATCCTCATCTACAGTCGCACCTGGGCCACACACATCTTCAACATGTAGATCTGCTCTTGCAACTGCTTTGAAAGCATAAACTATTTGTCAAGATGTCGAAGTGCTCTTTTGGCATAGAAGAAGCTGAGTATTTGGGCCACATTGTGGGGCGTGAAGGTGTCAGGGTGGACCCCAGAAAGATCCAGTCAATGCAGGATTGGCCTCAACCAAAGACCTTGAAGAGCTTGAGAGGATTTTTGGGTCTCATAGGCTACTATCACAAATTTGTCCACAATTATGGTCACATTGCTAGGCCCCTCACCCAACTCCTCAAGAAAAATTCATTCCTCTGGAATGATGAAGGACAACAAGCATTTACAGCTCTCAAACATGCCATGTCTTCCACTCCAGTCTTAGCACTACCCAACTTCACCAAATCTTTTGTGATTGAATGTGATGCTTCTGGTACATGTATTGGGGCAGTCTTAATCTAGGAAGGTCAACCCTTGGCCTTCACAAGCTAACAAATAAGTGGGAAGAGTATGGGACAATCTACTTATGGGAAGGAGATGATGACCATCTTACATGCAATAGATACCTCGCGACCATACTTATTGGGGCAACGTTTCCAAATCCGCACAGACCATCAAAGCCTTAAATATTTTTTGGAGCAATTCCTATCCTCACCACAACAAAATAAATGGCTCGCCGAAATGCTGAGATATGATTATGAGATAATTTACAAGAAATGACACAAAAATATTGTAACAGATGTGTTATCCCACCAATTTGAAGAAGAAGGTACCCTGTTCGCAATTTCCCTTCACATTATAGAATGGATTGAAGAGGCTCGCAAGTAATGGTTTTCAACTCCTTGGCTCTCCTAACTCATTAATAAATTGCAGACGGATCCAAATTCCACAGTGGGCTACTCGTCACAGGATGAGATTCTTCGCTACAAGGACAGACTTGTAATATCACCAACATCCACCCTCAAAAGCTACATTTTGGAAGAGTTGCACTCATCTTCGACTGTAGGACATATAGGCTTTTGGAAGATGTATGCTCACACTCAAGATCATTTTTTTGGATAGGCATGAAAAAGGACATTCTTACTTTTGTAGTTGAATGTGATGTCTATCAGTGCCACAAAGGAGAAACAGTCAAATCCCCAGGCACATTACAGCCATTGCCCATCCCGGCCTTAATCTCGATGGAGATTTCTATGGATTTCATTATGGGTCTTCCAAAGTCAAGAAACAAGTCAGTCATCATGGTGGTTATGGAAAGACTTTCTAAGTATGCTCATTTTTGTGCCCTACCCCGCCACCAGCAAAATGACTCCATATGAAGCAGTTTATGGTCAACTCCCTCCTTCCCCTACTTCTTATATCAAGGGATGCTCGAAGGTACAAGTAGTGGATCAACTCCTATAGAACCACAGAACCATGTTGGTCCACCTTAGACATAATCTTCATTAAGCCCAAAACCGCATTAAGCAATAGGCAGATAAACATCTCTCATAATGCCAATTTCAAGAAGGGGATTAGGTATTTTTGAGGTTGCAACCATATAAGCAAACATCACTCAAAGACAAGGGTTGTTAGAAATTATCTCCAAAATTCTACGAACCGTATCAAGTACTTCAGCGCATTGGAGAAGTCGCCTACAAGCTAGCTTTGCCACACACTGCAAAAATCCATCCAGTCTTCCATGTCTCATGCCTCAAGAAAGTGGTTGGGAAGCATTGCAGAATTCAAACTAGTCTACCTGAAGTGGATGAAGAAGGGTCAATCTGGCTCCAACTTGAATAGGTTCTTGACAACGAGAATGTTACCTAGGTGGCAGCATGATCAAGGAAGTCCTTTTCAAGTGGACAAACACCTCTCCAGAAGATGTAACCTAGTAACCAGCCACTATCCTTCAGTAGTTTCCGTAGCTTCAGCCTTGAGGACAATGCTGTTCTCATGGGGGAGGGCATGTTAGGGTCCAACCCTAACCCCCTTACTTATGTAATAGGATCGAGTCATAGTATAGTTAAGTAAAGAGTCAATAAAGCCCATATTAATAATTGTAAGTGGTTAACCCACATTTAATGAAGGGACCACAGTGAGTTGCAAATGGGCCATGGTATTAGATAGATGGTATTAATAAGAACCATGGTATTGCCCCATGGTATTGCGTGTATGAATCCTATATAAAGGATAAAGACTCCCCTTGATGAGCATCGTGTCTTATTTTGAAATTGAGTTCAACTCTATTGGAAGTTGCCTCCTCGAAGAGGCAAGTGAACATTGCTTTCTGAATAATAAAATACTTGCTGTTATTTCTCATTGTTCTATGTTCTGGGTATATTTCTTCGCATATTTGGTATTCTGGTATCGTCTTGCAGGTTAAGAGCATAACATTGAGGAAGTGGAGGACAGTGTGAGAAAAAGGGCTTCTTAAGCTAGTTAGCTACTGTAATACCATTTTACACTTGAAAGGCCTCTAATAAACGTAGATTGACCTAGTGTGGTTACAAAATTCTAGGTCGAACTATTTTGGTCCCTATTTAAAGAACTGTTCTAGAAGAAAGCTCGGTTGGAGGATTACTTTTTCTCGTCAGTAATTTTTTGCTAGCCCAACAATTGTGAAGAAATAAGTAATTTTGTTACTTTGTTATCATGATAATGTGTTATTTGTTTAATGAATGGATGTAGTTTTGTATCTGATTTATTTTTACATAAGATAAAATTATGAATGGTTCTTCATCCTAAACAGAGAAAAATGAGTACAACATTTTACATACTACAAAAATTTGTCATAAATAATCATAGGTAGTTATTCCACGAATGTTGCAATTTTTTTTTATGTGAACCCAATAATATTTGGGTAGAGCAAAGGATGGGGAGTGGACTAAAGGATGGTGGGTGGACCTATCCATGATTTTGTGCATAGGTTTTGCACATCATTTTGGGCATGATGGTTTGTGGTAGATCTCGTCAAGGGGACTATCGTTATATTATAATCCATGGTTAATAGATTAGGGTTTATGAATGCTTCAACATGCATGTATATGTATTTAAAATTGAAATAAATATAATGAAAAATCAATCTTATAGTCCTAGTTTTGGGATCGAGGGGAAATCTCTCTGTAGACTGTTTTCCTATTCTCACCATTGTTTATTTTCTTATTTCAAGAATTCAGTTGCACATAATTTTTGTACAAGGTTAAAACCTACATTTGGTATCAGAGTTACGTTTCGGGTTCAAGGGGATGTATTTGTTGTTGACTGGATTTTGTCAGGGCAATGGTAGAAAATTGGTTAGTGGTCATTAGGAAACCACTGCATTATTCAAAGCAGACTGGTTAATGGTAAACCATAAACTACTAGTTTCTATGAAAGATGGTAATTGGTTAAATAGAAAAACTACCACCTAAAGAATCCAATACCCTAGCTTGGACCCTTTCCATAATGAACTTTTGAAAAATTCTCACATTTCATTTGAGAAGCACGAGCATCATATGTCAATTTTCAACTTTCAATGTTTTATAAACATTCGATCAACAATTGAGATTCCCACATAGTAGTTAGTTTCCTTAACATAAAAGCCATGAACAATCATTTGAAACTTCTATTAACAATCTATTCTTAACAATACCACAAAAACCTTCAAAAATGAAAGAATATATGAAAGAACCTCAACTTTTTTCCTTGGGGCTCACACATATCAAAGGACAAAGAAAAACCCTAAATTAGAAGGTATACAAGCACTTCAATATTGATATATGATGTTCATAAACTCTTCATCCTAATCCTTCTATAGACCACACACCCTATATTTGGAGATGAAGGAACTATGAATCATACAAATCCCACCATATTTACGGTATTTAAATATATAAGATCATTTGGCAGATTATATATTTGTCTTATTGAATAATTTTGTAATGTTCTTGAGCCAATAATAAAAAAATGTTGACATACTTACATTACACCTCAACATCTCCCCATACTTAATTATAGACTACCTTATAGTGAAAATATTGAAAAACCACTGATAACCAAATCAAATAAAGAAAAACTATTTATAACCTAAATCAAAATTATAAAACTAAATAATATTTGGAAGTTTTAGACAATATACCTACATTACTCCTCAACATAGTGCCCATTCTGAACACTTAAAAAGTATTGACGTACTTACATTACACCTCAACATCTTCCAATACTAAATTATAAAGCGCCTTATAATGAAAATATTCCAAAACCACTTATAACCCATATTATTTTAAATAAAGAAAGCCTATTTATACTACAAATTTAATGGGAAGTCTAAAAGTTCAAAATTATAAAGCTATATAATATATAGAGGTTTCAGACATAATTATAAGGAGGCACACTTTTCTTTTCCATCCAATACCATAAACCCTCACCAACCATAAAAATTATAGCCAATCACCATCACCCCAAAAAATCATTGACAAAACACAAAAGATTCCTAGAATCAATCTCCTTTACAAATGTAAATAAACTCAACAAGGATCTATCAAACTGCTGCATAAAATCAGAGATAAGCTCAATGACGATCTATCAAACTGCTGCATAAAATCCGAGATGTTCAAAAACAGCCCTCCAATTAATGTTGGCATCCATGTATCTGCCTCCTGGACAACCGGGTTGCAGTTGCAGGATCCCAGTGCTCATTGTATATTGCAACATATACTTACTACCCCTCAGCATTAGCCAAATGTTATCTGAACCATCACCTACCGCAAGAAAATCAGTACCCTGGGAAGATTCAATCATGGTTTGCATAAATTCAAGTGTGACGACCTTCACCAGATTCCATTGCCCTGTGAGATCATCAAACTTCCATATGCCCAGATCAGAATGGGGGACCACGGGAAGCCTCCCATATACACCTCCAACACTGTTTTTTCCATTCAATCTTCCAATTAATGCACGCTGACCTGGATTACACGGCACCATGGTGGGAAATGTAACATTAATATGACCTTCCTGGTAAAAACTTTGGATCTCAATTCCCATTGGTAACCTCGTATACCGACCTGGGCGCACTGTGGCGTAGTAGCCCAGTCTTATATTTACTATATTCACTTCAGAGGAGTAATAAAAGAAATCAGTGGTTGCAGAGAAACAAACAATAACATTATCTACACGACGATAACTTCGTAGAGGGCCTGGAAACAATGCTGAGGATAATGGGCCGCGGTATCGGTTTCCCATGAGCCAAATTTTTTCAACCCTCCATTTTTCTATTGTGGAGTAATATCTAGCAAGATGCACAAAACCATTGCCATTATCTTCACAAATACCGAACAAAAAAACTTTGTAACTTCCTGTTGCTTCTTCATCGACGATCATCTCTGCTGTTCCATAAACAATGAGAGATTTCAGAAATTGAATACGTTTGCGAGTGTGTGGGAAAATCCTAGGCAAACTTTTGCACTGACTAGTAAGTGGGTTTACGACGAATAACGTTAAGTCAGATCTGGCCACCAAAAATAAACCGCCGCAGCTTGCTCTGACGCCCAAAGTCTTCAGGCCGAAGGTGTCCCAATCACAAGGGACCTTCATCAGAAACCAACGCCTGGAAATAACACTGAAAGCCCACATATCTAAGTTATGATTGTTCACTACAATGCAGTGTTCTATTAGGTCATGCATACCCTGGAAATATTTGGAATTATGAACTGTTGCCCAGTCATGGGATATGGACCTGGAGGTTACCAAATCAGCGGGCCGAAGCCTTAGAACAATGTTCTGCAATATATCAGCTGGAAGATAAATGACTTCCCCATTTTTCTCTTTTTCTTTCTGGACAATTACAGCCATTGAATTTTGACCGGATTCGCCTACACGAATTCTTTTGTTGGATCGGAAATTGGGATAACAACGATCAAACTCCTGAATCAAAAGTTCCATGCGAACGTTTTCTGCAAAACGAACAGTTGCTTCTCTCCATGCAGGGACTAACACTAAATCTGTAGAGAGTTTCCTCTTTCTTCTTAGTTTGTTACCTTGTCCACTCTGTGATGCCGAGATAGAGTGTTGTACCATTTGGAAAATTGTTGCGACCCTGATACCCTTTTCTTGCTCCCTCGTAGCCTCTTCTTGCTCCGTGAAAGTCTCCATTTTGGAATGGAGGGCAGGGTTGATAGTGCCAACACGATGGTGGTTGCTTTTCACGTCCTCGCAGAAAAATGATGATGACTTAATGAGTTTTTCGTTTGCCTGGCCATGTGGTTTATATATAGAAATCCCTTGGTCGGTGCTTCTTGCGAAATGTCTTGGTCGGTGCTTCCTCGAGAAGCCGACGTAGGATTTGAGCGAAGTGAGTCATAGATTTTGTATTGACCCGCTTGTGGAGGGCCATGGTCTTAACTTACAATACATAACCTTTCATGAAACTCGTTTTTCTTTGATGGACGTGGTAAATTTTCATGGCATTTCGTTAGTGTTTACAAATTTAAATGACGTGACTGGTTTGAAAATATATATATAATTTATGTTTTTTAAAAAGTTTTAATCAAATTAAGCTGGATAATTTTCATATTTACTATTTTATTTTGTGGTATTTTATATCATAGACCATTTAATTTATATCTAAATTAATATAGAATGGATATCATATTTATTAAAAAAAAACCGTTTTTATAATTTTAGGGATATTAGATTCATATTAAAGTATGTAAGTGATTTGATTTTTTAGAATGATTTAATTTTTTTAATTGTTTAATAAATTATATAACACAATGTATCAAATTCAAGTATGTATGATGAGTTATTATTAATTATGAATAATTATATTACTTATTTTATTTTATTTTATTTTTATTTTTATATAATTTGATCTAGTCCAATAAGTTCATTTTATTACTATAGGTTATAAATTATATAGTTTAAGGATTTTTGTTTGCTTGTCGCAGAGGCTTTAGGTTGACTTTCAATCTGCAAGTTGTTTTATTTATTCTTTGTTGCCTGGCTTATGCTTCGTTTTTATTCTGCTTGTGGTGGTTTTCAGTGTTGGTTCTAGTGTTGATCTTGCTCTGTGTAACCACAGGTTCTTCCCTTGCTACTTCTGCGGGTGGCTTAGTAAACGCTACTTCAGGTAATTTTTTTGTTCTTGTTTCATTCCTTCATCTCGTTTTTGTGATTCTAACCCTGTGGGCCGTTGGTGAGTAGGTAAACTTACCAATGGCCTTCTTGCTGAGAGAAACCCTCTGGTGAGAGACTCGATTCTCGTCCTCTGATTTGGAGACAGGCTTTTTCTAGGTAAACCCCTCCTCTTCCCTTCTTTTATTTGCTCTCTATCACCTTATTTTATTTTCCTTTCTAGTTTTTGACTACCCATCTCGTTTTCGTGGTGATATGTAGGTCGTGCCTAGAGAGTGATGCTCCACAACCTCGTTCTTAGGAGTCTTTGTGGCTTGGGAAAGCAAGGTATGACCCCTCCGTGATTGTCTTGTTGTTTTTGCTTGTGTTATCCTTAGTCATGCATAAACCCTTAGGGTTTCATTTTCTCAGTATGTTTTGTATGGTTTCATGGGTTTCACACCATCGCTGTCGGACTAGCCTTGGCCTACAAAGCGTTGTTTTCAGTGCTTGTGGCTTTTGAAACCCTCTACTATTTTGGTTTCATAAACGTATATTGAACTGTTAAATTTTGAAATGTAACATATGCACGGGTGTGCTTGAATATTTAATGTAAATGTACTTGGGTTTTTGAGAAATAATGTGATATCTTTGCTTGCTTTGCCTTTGTTTGGTTCCTGCTCTGTAATGCCTTTAGTCATGAGATTTTTGTTGATGTCATTTAGCCTCTTAATGAAATACTTCACTACTTTGCCTTAAAATAATATCTAAAACACTAATGTACAGGAAAAAAAAAGGAATTATCTTTCTTTCTCAATGACAGAGATTTTAGATTCATTTGCTTTCACATATACTCAAGAAAGTAATTTCAATTTTTGTGTTCTTTCTTCTCTCTAGATGGCAACCCCCTCATAGTGGAAATCTGGTTTTGCTTTTATGCCTTACCAACAACCTCTTATAGTTGAGAAATTGTCCTTCAATTACCTTACAGTTATCTAACAGTTTCTTTTATATCCTTTTTTTTCAAAATTTTGGGTTTTCCAGGGTTTTGAATTATGGTTTTGAGTGTTAGTCGTGTACTTTTGTGAAACGGGTCTTATGCTTAAATTTCCTTGTGTAGTGACAGGTGTTTTGAATGTTGGCGAGGATCGATATATACTCAGTGAAATCCAAAAAGTCTATTCTGAGTGAACTCTAAGCCCTTTTCTGACTCTTGAAATGTGAAAATATTTTCGAGCCCTTGTCATTTCGAGCTCGTTCATGGTTGCAAAACACCATGTATCCAGTAAGCTTTTTACTTTTTTGGATTGGAGACACTATTTACGAAAAGTATTCCTTTAGTGAAATGGTCAAACGGTTCTCTAAAGTATCGTTTTCTACCTTATCGGGCTTGAGAGGCACCAATTTACGAAAATGGCCCATTTCAAGTTTTCTTTTCTGTGTCTTTTTCAAACTCTCCAAATATGAAAAAGACTCCAAGTTTTACCAATGTCGGACTCGTTAAACCCTGACAACATTGGACTCCTCTTTATGATGAGACCTGAGCTTCTCCTCCCCAGGGCTCATGAAAATTTCAATGGGTTGAATTTGCCCGAAGGACAAACTTATATTGAAAGCATATACTATCCCCTCAAAGCTTGTTTTTAAAAAACAATTGGGGTACTCGCTAGCAATGGTGGAGGAAAATTTGGAAATATTTTGTTGGTTACCTACGGTAGCTTGACGCCCTTGATCATCAACACTTTTTGCTTCTCACCAGGTTGATATCCTCACTTTGTAATTTTCTTTCCGAGATTTGGGTTCTTCATTTTGCCTCATTCCATTCAATCCTTACTTTCTCTGCATAACCTTCGATCCCTTGGTACCAAAGGGCTGCCACATTCCAGAGTCGTATCGCCGATATGTTCAAGAGCTTAATCCTTCTACAGTTTACACATTTACCTCCTCGTCTGATTCTCTATTTCATCCATCTTCATCTTGTTCCTTGTCTTGTGTCATTGATGTGGGAAACATTATGGCCCTCCTGCGATGGATCGCTTCGTGTTGACATCAACTCATTATCGAAGAAGTTGATCTAGAGAGTCCCCCTTTTGGGTACCTTGGAGCTTGCATGCCTCAATGGAAAGTTCTTCGCACTCGACAACAGGCTTGCATTATTGGTCTTCGATCGAGTGATTTCACAATTGTTCGAATTCAAATCATTCTTCACACTTTGTGGACTGTACTAGTAGTACCTTAAGAACCATTGACATTAATGGGGGTCTCTCTCGTGCTTGTTAACGGTTCACATCATTAGCCGGTAATCAAGTGATTTTCTAGTATGCTCGACTTCAACACATTTATTCACATATTAGAAATTGTACGGTGGATAGGTTAGATTCAAGACCCTAGACTGAGATTACATAAGTTCGGGTTGTGTGGATTGGTTCGTGATTGCATACATGACTCTTTGATTGGCTGGCTATGAGCATACCTGAGTCTTCTTGGATGGCTGCAACCACACTTGTATTTTCATATGATCTTATCAACTAGATGGCTATGTCCGTGCCACAGACCAATTCTATTTGTCTTTTGGATGGCTATGCCCATACCTAGACTACATCTATTTCTTTCATTATCAGAGATATCAGTTGTACTTGCGTCTGCAGGTTCTCCACAATTGTGTTCCGCTTCAGTTATGGTTTTGAAAATCATTTCACCCCTCCCACTCTCTCAGCCTTCATGCTTTATGGGGCATCTGTTACACAGTATTTTGTCACAGACACCGTATCCCCTGATCCGAGGAAGAGTCGGTCCCTGAATGAAATCTGCTCTATGTCATACATCTAAATATTTGTCCACATTTTCCAAATCACTCAAGAAGACTAACGATGCTCATTAATCCTGAAGTTGACCCTTTTTACCTATGCTTCAAGATCCTCGCAAGACAATAATATTTTGCCTATGACGATAACCCAGAGTAAACAAGAACCTCGCGACATCATCACATGAGTACATATGTTCTCAGCGATGGTCAGATTTAAGGGATTGTCGCAAGTCATAAATATCCTACTTGCGATAGTAGCTCTGAATACATTGTTTCCTTGCGATGTCATCTCTGAGTCTTAGTGTTTTACTCGCGACGACCCAGATATGGCAAATCAGTTCAAACAAAATGCTTTTGTGTGGTTCTGGAACTAGTTTTTGGATCAAGGAAGTTCACCTTTCCTCATTAGAGATGGTGGTTTTGCCTTTTGAGTAACCTCCCATGAAGATGAGCTTCCTCTCCCTCATTTATGGAGGCTCCTCCTCTTATGAAAGCATCCTCCATGAATATGATCAGCTAGTTTTTGGTAGTGAGCAAATTAGCTACTTCTTGGCATTGGATTGATAGTTTGAAGTGTGAATTGTTGATAGTCTAGCAATTGGTTGTGGATTGATAGTTTGAAATGGTTTTATAAGAAGAAAGAGTTGTTGTAATTTCCTTAGTATAATACTAGTGCTTTTGGGTGAGAGAGAGAGTCAGCCTTTCTGGGAGACCTTTGAGAGTGAATTCTTATGTACACATACTGATCAGACCCTTCAAGGAAGCTTCCGATGTCAAGGCATGGTTGTAAGCTTTGTTGTTGTTTATATTAATACAATCAATGGTTATTTCTTATATCATGTATTAAATATATTTGATAGCTTTTGGTTCCTTGATTCTGTAAGTGGATAGTTCATTTATGTGCTCTATTATGTGTTTTGTTGTTTTCTTGTGTTGTTTCAGATGAATCACTCATTAAGGAGAATAAAATGATAGTTGAAGTAGCCTAAGTAAGACTACATCAAACATCGACATAAGGTAGTCTCTTTCAAAGATGACTATTTAAAGAAATAGTTGTTGTCTTTGTCTTGCTGTGACTAGACCCACTCTAGGGCGAGAGGGGTTGCCTCTATCTACAGAGGGAACTTTACCTACATCACACCAGCTGTCACCTTTCAACCCAAATGCTCCTTTTATAAGGCTCCTGGGGTAAATTAAACTCATGGTTCCTGTCCAACAGCTCTTAAATAGAGTACCCGATGCTTTGAATCTAGCCAACATCTAACCAAGAACTATCCTCAATAGGATGGTTCGTCCACTTGACTAAGTACCACAAATATTCTTTTCTTCGAGTCCATCTAGCCACTTGGGTGTCTAGGATCTGTTTGATCTCTAAAGGCTTTCCTGGGGGCATATGTTTAATCTACGAGTCACTCTCATTCTGGGTGTTTCATGTTCATCTTTCTGAATTGTCTTCTTCATTAGCAGGAATGTATGGGTACAAATCTGCCACATTAAAAATGGGTGAGATTCCTATACCTGGAGGTAACTACAATTCATAAGCGTTCGCAGAAAAATTGCAAAGAATCCTACAAGGCCCAATTTTCTTCAATTTTAACTTGTTGTATTCACCTTTAGGAAACCTTTCCTTGTGTAGGTGTGCTAGTACCAGGTCCCCTACATTGAATTGTACCTCTTGCCTTTTCAAATTTCTTTCTATTGGTATCTTTGGCTACTGTCTTGTAATTTTAATTTTACCTATTCATGAAGATTGTTGATTGCCTTTAGGAAATCTTCACCATCAACACTCCTACTCTCAAACTGACCCAAATCCTGCAACTCATGTACTCCACGTGGGTGCATTCTGTATAGGATCTGGAAAGGACTGCTGCATGTGCTTCAATTGGGCGAATCATTATAAGCTAATTCCTCTTGTAAAAGTACACGATCCCACTATTGAGAATTGTCACCAACCATACTTCTTAATATATTTCCCATACTTCAATTCACCACTTCGGTTTGCCCATCAATCTGCAAGTGATAAACTAAGTTGAAGTTCAGTTTGGTGTCTAACGTTTTCCATAAGGTTCGCCAAAAATGACATGTAATCTTTACGTCTCGGTCTGAAATAATAGACTTCGGTAAGTCGTGTAATCTAACTATCTCTATGAAAAATAAGTGTGCTACATGTGTAGCATCACTATCTCACTATCTCAATTGGAAGAGGCTCGGGAATAAGAAAGAAAATTATTTGCAGATTTTAAAAATCTAAAATCAATGATATAATTAAATTTCTTTTCGAGAAAGAAAAATTAGATACCAAATATTAACTGACCAAATTAATGGCTTTTTCCATGTGCTTGTAGAGCTAGAATCTCCTCCTCACATCAGTTGCAGCATTACTGGAGCTCTGATACCACAATAATGTAGAAGTGTCCTTAGACACATAATTTTATTAATAAGAAAAGCAATTACATATGGAATTTTGCAAGAGTTGACACCTGAACAACATAACACTATTGCAATGAGCTATTTATAAGCTTAGTGTCCTAACTACCTTTAATTATGGATCACTTATAAAATAACAAGTGTCCATTTATAATAAAAGCTATTTAAACAACTTACTAACAATTCTCCTAAATTAGAGCCTAAGATACAACACATTTGTAGAGTCATATCTTTTCACAATAATATTCTAATTCTAAATGTCTACATTAAATAATTAAATACTCTAGACTAATAATTATTAATTTAATATCATAAATTAATCATTATTTTATTCTAACTTTATAACCTATCATAATATTTTATTTTGGATCATCTAACAAAAACATAATCTAATATTTTCCATTTAATGTTGGGTGAGGGATTTAATTGATAAGTTTTGGTAAGTTCTCTAGCCCTAGTGAGTTTTCTGTCCCAATGTGAAGTGAGACGAAAATTAGGGGGGCATAATTTTATTTCATTATTATAGGTTAGAGATTATATAGTTTAAGTATTTTTGAAGATCAATCATACAATAATTGAAGATTTTGGCACAAATACTCCTTATACTATACTCTTCTTGTTTTCTTAAATGTTGTCCATAATTAATTTTATTTTCTTATCGAAAATATTATTTTATATATGTTTTTCTATGTTGGTCATTAAAGATTTGATTTTAACTCGCCAACAAAAATATTACTTATATGTGTGTATGTTAAATACTTATTATTTCTCTCTTTGTTAAAATTTACACACCCCCACCCACACACACATATAAATATATATAGATATTCCATATTTTTTACTTAAAATTTACCTCTCACCAGTATGATATCACTTTACATATTTTCTATATGTGAAATACTTATTAATTTTCACATGGATCAAAAAACATTTTAATTAGGATACCAATTATTTCAGAAATACTTACTATTTTTTTTACTCATTTTAACTATAATATCAATTTACCTAATTTAGATATCATTTTGAATTTTTTTAAATGAATTTTTACATTACACACAAACAATATTTTTTGTGCTATGTTGGGTGTGAGATATTGGAATAAAGAATCGGTGTTGGTAAGTTCTATATCCTCATGATTATGTTGTTCCATTGTGAAGGTGCAATGTTGGGTGTGAGATATCGGAATAAAGAATCGTTGTTCATGAGTTCTATATCCTCGCGATTATGTTGTTCCAATGTGAAGCTATAATACATTTACACTCACATAATTTTATGTTAGAGATTATATAGTTTAACCATTTTTAATGAACAATCATACAGTAAATGAAGTTCTCAGCACTAATACTCCTTATACTTTAGTCTTTTTGTTTTCCATGTATATGTGTGTGTGTGTTTCCTTCATACATTCGAAATATTTATTAATTTTTAGGGTTTTTTTTTTTTTTACTTCTATAAAATCCATCTTGCACAAATATGATACCAATTTATGTATTTGATACATGTGAAATACTTATTAATTCTCACTAGCATAAATTTTACCTCACATAAAATCATTTTAGCTATGATACCATTTATATCAAGAATATTTATTGTTTTTTTAAATCATATAATCTAATACCCTTCAATGAAAAGTAAATATTTGATTTACTTTTACAAAAGCGATTTGGAAAATGTCCTGAATAAACATGAATATTTATTTGTTGAATTTTATTAATTGAAATTGGTTAAGGTTTACCAAAATGGGAAAATATGTGAAGAGAGAGTTTTACTTCGAGGCACTTATGAGATAGTTATTCCTCTCCCTAGAGATAAATTATCTTTGTTAAGGAAATGAGGCCCAAGAGGGTGAGAGTGGAAGAAACTTAAGGCAACCTAGAGACTTAGAACCTAGTTGAAGGAGGGCCAAGAGAGGAAATGAAATTGATTCCTCAAACATGACATTGTTGAGTGCCAGGGTCCAGCCCTAACCTCCTCATTTATGTAATAGGATTGAATCATAGTATAGTTAAGTAAAGAGTGAATAAAGCCCATATTAATAATTGTAAATGGTTAACCCGCATTTAATGAAGGGGCCACAGTTAGTTGCAAATGGTCCATGGTATTAGATAGATGGTATTAATAAGAAGCAAGGTATTGCCCCATGGTATTGCATGTATGAATCCTATATGAAGGATAGAGACTCACCTCAAGGAGCATCATGTCTTATTTTGTAATTGAGCTAAGCTCTATTGGAGGTTGCCCACTCGAAGAGGCAAGTGAACATTGCTTTTTGAATAATAAAATACTTTTTGTTATTTCTCATTGTTCTATGTTCTGGGTATATTTCTTTGCATATTTGGTATGCTGATATCGTCTTGCAAGTTAAGAGAATAACAAGTGGTACCAGAGCGCTTTCCACGACCGGTGGGATCTCCAATTTTTAGCAATTTTTTTTTTGGTTAGAGACGTGTTCCGACATCTTTAAACCACGAGATCTATCATTGAGTGCATAAACCTACATATTTGGGGAGGCATGCATGCAAGAAAGATAAGAGGTGGTCACACTTGTTGGACTCCCTTTTAACCCCTATGGGTACCCCTTCAAGTAGTAGTGCATTAGACAGAACCGTGCACAGACTTTCTTCGAAGTACCCTCTGGGTATATCAAAAGCCCCCTAGCTCCCTTGAAACCTTGCCATAGATAAATCGTCGGCTGTCTTGCTGCTACAGTACATCGAAAACAGCACTCGGAGAGATTACTCGCGCGTACAATAGGGTAGTTGGGTTGTACGGCTAAGGGTACGGTTGATCCTCCTTGGTTAGTGCCCTAAAACATTGGGCCGAATACTTCTGTCAAACCCTTATGTATATTGCGATCTGTAGCACCTAACACTCTTGGAGACCATAGTTCCCTTCTCTATCTTGGGATCACGCATAATCTTTGCCAGATCATATCTTGGAAGTGGGGTTTTGTCACAGCAGCAACAATTAGTTCTGCCATCCAGATCTATCAGATCCATCAGATCCACAGTAGAAATCAATTCTGTCATTCAGATATATCAGATCAGCCATTCAGATCCATCAGATCTGTCATCCAGATCTACTAGTTTGGGCTCTGTAGCTGTTGCAACAATCAAATCCACCATTTAGATCTGACTAATTGTGTGGGTTCCTATACCTGGGCGTGATTTCGTAGGACTTTTGGCAGCATTGACATTTCTGGGATTTAGCTACTGTAGTATTCCTAAGCGAGTAAAAGTAAAAACAAAAAAAAAGAGAGATACCCCCTGGGGCACTTATTGGTGACTTAGCCCATAAGAATTAGGTCGACCAGCTAAGCAAGGTGGTAGCATTCAATTGTTAGTGCCAAAAATTTTGGGCGGTCCCAAATTTCAAGTACATCAGATTAGTGCATGGTACAAACTAGAGTTCAAGCTATGGCCAATGAGAGGATTGACAAGCTTGAATCACAATTGAACGAGGTCATGTTGTAGCTGAAGACCTTAAATGAAACACTCTATAAGGGCAAGGTGGAGGAACGCGTGGAGGCATATATTGGCAATGAAAGCATGGAGGGCAAGTCTAGCCGGTCTTTTCACCTCTTTAGCACCCACCAACAATCCCATCTGCGACCACCCAAGCTAGACATGTATAAATTTGATGGCTCTCACCTGGGCGCATGGATAGCACAAATGGAGAAATATTTCACACTGAATTACATCCTAGATGATAAGACTCAGCTTAGTGTGGGTATCATGTACTTGGACAATGAAGGATGGCAATGGTGGCAATGGCATCAACGTTGCTATGGAAGGCCCTTGACTTGGCAGATATTCAGAAAATCTCTTACGGATCGCTTTGACCATGAATCTAATTTTTTGGGTGGTCTCACTAAGCTCCGACAAATAGGAATAGTGAATAAATATATTACAGCCTTTGAAGCCTTAGCTTTCTGCACTGGAGGTCTAAATGATGAGTTCTACGTGGAATGTTTTGTCAGTGGTCTCAGAGAAGCCATACAAACCCATGTCTGACTGCACCACCCTAGCTCATGGCTGCATGCTTGCAGGATAGCTCATGAAGTAGAACATGCATTAGCATCCCAATCCAATCTCCCAAATTTCATCACTAAGGGTCACCCCACACAGGCTCAAAGCACTACCCAAACACTGAAGGTTTAAAAGGTGTTACTAGCAGAAATGGTGGAAAGAAGAAAGCAAGCATTGTGTTACTACCGTGATGAGAAATACTCCCCCGGGAATAAATGCAAGGAGCCAAGATTCTTTCACATTGATGCTATTGATCACAGTTCATCGGAGGAAGCCCCACCACTAGAAGAATCAGAGGAGGAAGAAGAGGACAACCAGCAGGACAATGTACCTGAAGAATCAGTTGTCTCGTTGCATCCTTTGGAAGGGATTTTTTCTCCCCAAGCTCTCAAAATCAAAGGTTTTATTAAGCATCACCTAGTAGTAGTCTTGATTGATAGTGGTTGTACACATAATTTTATCCATCAAAGAGTCACGAAAGAAGTGCATTGTTTTGTTCGAGCAATTTCTATCTTCCAAGTCCAAATTGTTGATGGGGGACAATGAAATGTGAAGGCCGCTGTGAAAATGTTAAACTTCAAATGGGGGATTATTAGTTAAAGACCCACATGTTTGCCATACACATGGGAGGGTGCGACATTGTCCTAGGTGCTGAATGGCTTCACACACTTGGCCCAATCACAATGGATTTCCAGGAGTTATATATGAGATTTAAGTAGAACAACCACATACATACCCTCCACACACTCTAGGCAGGAGCTCCCTCTATCATCAGCTGACATCAGTTGGAAAAATTGTTAAAAAATAGCCACCATGGAGTTATATCCCAATTTAATGCCATCCTGGCCTTCAAACCTAATTCTCTTCATATTCAACCTGATATGCAACAGATCTTAAACAACCATCTGCCAGTCTCTGACAAGCTTCATGAGCTTCCACCCTTAAGAGGGGAACATGATCATAGCATTACTTTGGTCCCAGGGGCCCCACCCCCAAATGTGTGCCCATATAGATATCCGTTCACCCAAAATAATGAAATTGAAAACATAATAAAGGAACTCTTGTGTTATAGACATTTTTGGGCACTGCAACACCAATCATAAATGTCCATAAACTGAGGGCTCCTAAGTCCCTAAAAGTGTTGCTTCACCACCTAAAGTAACAAGGTCAGCTGATTACATCATCTCCTAGAAGTTATCCACTAAAAACTGCTCAGAAATGGTCAAAACTGGACCATACTGAATACCCAGTGTAGAGGGTGTGATGCATATCACCTTTCCAGTGTAAAGGGTGTGATGCATACTGAATGGCCCCTCTGTAGGGTGTGATGGGCGAGAATGGACAAATGCCAGAGACAGTTTGCGAGGTGGAAGATCATGGAATCTTCCAGAAACTCCCCCCTGACACTTGCCTCTCTGTTTTCGACCAGGGATGAGTAAGAGATCATCAGTCTCCAAGTGGAATCAAGAACTATCAGATAGAGGACACTAATCAAAACCATAAAAGATGACTCACCTCCCTACAATCATCTATATATGGATCCCTCATCACAGAGATCCAAAGGCTGGAATCTTGTATCTTGTAGAGAAGTGTTGTTGGTTTCTAGTGAAACTTCATAGTGTTGGGTGATCTAAGCTTTACCTGAGGTGAAGAAGGGATTTCTTGCCAGAGGATGATGTTGGGTTAGAACAATTGGTTGTAATCCTCTTGCTATTCTTGATATTAATAAATATATTCAAGTTTTCCTCCATATTCTTGTATGTTTGATTGTATATGCATTTGTATGGTTAATACATATCTGGTCCTATGTTATTT
>APFE030820750.1:7705-68634 GCA_000404065.3 Pinus taeda | reverse complement strand
ATTTTTGAAGGCCGTACTACTTGGCACAAAAATCGAGGTCAAAGGGTTGACCGTTTTGCTGCTGCATTGACTTTTAGCTTGCTGCCCCTGCGTTGACTTTTCAGGACAGCGCTTTCTTTTGTAGAATTGACTTGGGTTGACTCATCTACTGGTTGGAGGGTTGTTGTGACACATGCTGGGCTGGCTGACCATAGGAGACTTTACTGGTTGAAGCATCATGTTGACCGCCAAAACGAACACACACATTTTTCCTGTTTCTGATTTGTCTTCTGTAAGATCTGCTTATATGTTCTATCTGCATTTTTGCTTAACTACTTGTATGATTGCTGTGAGAAAAGTGAAATTGCTCTTAGCATAGAACATCTACAAAACTCTATCTATAGCAATCATCATCGAACTCACGGAGATCTCTCGCATAGAGGACAAGGAGATACGAAGATGTGCGCCATGTCTAAAAGAAATCTTTGTATAATTGGACTCAGATGGTGAGGAAGAGACTCGGCAAAGAGATCGAGGAATAATCGGGCAGCAGATGAAGTTCGGAGAAGCGTAGTAGTTATCCCCTTCGAAACAGGGAAAGAACGAAGTGCTGACAGGATTCCGGATTCGGGTGCCTGGTCGTTGAATGGACAGTCGTGTAATCGGAGGACAAGGTCGATTGGGTGAGCGCACAGGAGCGCACAGGAGCGCACAGCCGAATAAGTAATTGACGGGTGGACCGATTGGGTTAATGCGCACGGCATAGAAGTCAAATAAGACAGTCGGTAAATTGACCGAGTGAACGAACAATGAATCGGTGGACGGGATCGGTTTGATAAGGGTGCTGGGCGCGCAGTCTTATAAATAAATCGACGAACGGACCGGTTGGGAAAGTGCGTGGAGTGCACTGTTACATACCCTGTTGACAGCGTGAGAACGCGTGGTGTTACAGTCTGTGAACGAGACCGTGTAGAACATTGGTACAGTTAAGTGCACAGTCGACGGTGCAGGTGTGCAGTTACATCCGACGGGTGGAACCAGGACGAAGAAGAGTTCGGTTGACAGCTAAGCAGTAGTCGGTGATCGGGCAGGTGGCTCGACAGTTAATAGGAACAATAATCGACAAAGACTACTGCAGGAGTGCAGTCGGGTAACGAAATTGTGGAGGCGGAACGGGCGAGGAGCGCCCGCCCGTCCAACATTGAACACGTGTATATCCGTTGGCGGCAACATTGAACTGATATATCAATTCACTCAAAGATTTACACGCAGGTCGGGAGATGGTATAGAGCAGATTTAAGACTGCGCAGGTATACCATAGGACGGACACGTGGCTGTTGCGCAGAGTTATGAAACATGGAATGTTGAGATAAAGAGCGCAGAGATTTTATAGCAGGCAGTCAAGACTGTCTCATGGATAAACCGAGGGTTGACACGTAGACCGGTTTATATGCGTACAGGTGTACTGGAATAGGCAGTGTAGCAGACTGTCAAGGGACTGTTACGTGGTCAGAACAGAAGATTGGCACGTGGACAGCATGGAAGACAAAGGATTCAATGTAACTTTCTCTGATGGAAAGGTACTCATGTGGAAGAAGAGCTTCAAGGAAGCTATCTCAATTGGTTTTAGAGTTGGTACACTCTACCAGGTTGGAGGGAGTTCGTTGGGAGCTATGACTTGTGATACTATCCGTCAAACCAAACTATGGCACCGAAGATTTGGACACCTTCATTACAAGGCTCTTCCCGAAGCAAGGAAAGTGGTGAAAGGGATGCCTGTTTTTGGAAACAATCATGAAGGTGTATGTAAGGGCTGTGCTGAAGGAAAACATACAAGGGGGCCTTTCCCCTCAAGTGTCACAAAGACATCTAAGATATTGCAACTGGTCCATTCTGATCTTTCCGGTATGTTGCCTGTAACATCCCTGGGGGGATGTTCTTACTATATGACATTTACTGATGACTTCTCTAGCAAAACCTGGATATACTTCTTGAAGAAGAAGGATGAGGCTTTCATGTGGTTCCGTACCTTCAAAGCCTTGGTGGAAAATATGACCGGAAAGAAGATCAAGATTTTGAGGACTGACAATGGCACTAAATATGAGTCAAATGAGTTCAAAGACTTTTGCAGAGAAGCTGGCATTAAGAGGGAGACTACCACTGCATATACTCCTGAGCAGAATGGTGTTGCTGAACGCAAGAATAGGACTATTGTGGAAGCTACCCGTGCCATGCTATGTGACCAGGGTCTACCAAAGTTTCTGTGGGGAGAAGCTGCAAATACCGCTGTATACATTCAAAACCGATGCCTTCATTCCGCTTTGGACTCCAAAACTCCCGAAGAGGTTTTCTCTGGTAAGAAACCTGATGTCTCACATTTTAGAATTTTTGGATGTCCTGTCTATTTTCATGTGCCGAAAGAAAAGAGCAGTAAGCTGGATGCTACTGGGAAGAAAGGAATGTTTGTGGGCTACAGTGAGACTTCTAAGGCATATAGAGTCTATGTACCTGGTCAAAGGGAAGTAGAGATAAGCCATGATGTCACTTTTGACAAAGATGCTTCCCTGGAGAAAGTAGTAGATCTTCCTAGATCTGAAGAAAATCATGAAGAAAGACCTGGAAATCTGGAAGAACCCCAGGATGAGACTATGCCTGATGTTGAAGGGCTAATGGACCTTATTGATCCTTCCCCTTCTCTAGGAAAGAGGCCATCATGGCTCAGGGACACCCTCGAAGATGCTGAGGGTCATGCTGCCCCAAGGGGGACATTCCAAGAAAGCAAGAAGCCGTGTAGATATCAAGGGTATCTAGCTGCCATGAGTACTATTGTACAATCTGAACCTGGATCTTTTGAGGAAGCCATCAAGCATCAAGTCTGGAAGGATGCTATGCATGAAGAATATGAGGCCATTATGAAGAATGATGTCTGGGATGTGGTCCCGAGACCGAAGGACAAATTTGTTGTCACCGCTAAATGGCTCTACAAAGATTAAACATGGATCTGATGGGAGTGCTGAAAAGTTTAAGGCAAGATTTGTTGCCCGTGGCTTCTCTCAAAAGGAAGGAATTGACTATGACGATATATTTGCACCTGTGGCACGATATACCACCATCCGATCCATCATAGCCCTTGCTGTTATGCAAGGATGGAGTCTTCATCAGATGGATGTCAAGATCGCTTTTCTGCATGGTGCAATAAAGGAAGAGGTGTATGTAGAACAACCTCTGGGATTTGAAGTTCAAGATCGAGACACTTATGTCTGCAGGTTGAAGAAAGCCCTCTATGGTTTAAAGCAAGCACCTAGAGCTTGGTATGAGAGAATGGATAGTTACTTGATGAAGCTGGGCTTCACTCGAAGCAATGCTGATCCAAACCTTTACTTTAAGGTTGTGGAAGGAAAGCCTCTCATTCTACTACTGGACGACCTCTTCCTGACAGGTGATGACCCTCTCATTCATCAATGTAAGAGGGAGCTTGCTGCTGAGTTCGAGATGAAAGACCTAGGACTGATGCACTATTTCCTAGGCCTGGAGGTCTGGCAGAGACCTGGAGAGATTTTACTTTCTCAAGGAAAATATATTGTGAAGCTTCTGGAAAGATTTGGGATGGTGGACTGTAAGTCCGTGTCGACACCAATGGAACTCAACTTTAAGAAGTTGAGTGGCAGCGCTGCAGGGCCTATCTTGGCCAATCCTACTGAGTATCGTCAACTCATAGGAGCTTTGATGTTCTTAGTGAACACCCGTCCAGACATATGTTTTGCAGTGAATACTTTGAGTCAACAGATGGTTGAGCCTCATCATTTTCACTGGGTTGGTGCCAAGAATCTTTTGAGATATCTTCGGGGCACGATAAACCATGGGCTGAGATACACTGCCGGGAGTGTGATACTCCGTGGATATACTGATGCCAATTGGGCTGGCAGTGTGGTGGATCGTAAGAGCACATCTTGGATATGTGCTAGATACCACTGTGATACTCTGTGATAATCAGAGTGGGATTCGTATCACTGAGAATCCTGTGTTCCACGACCGATCCAAGCATATTGATGTCAGGTACCACTTTATCCGGGATATGGTACAGCGAGGCGCCGTAAGGCTCGATCATATAGGAACTAATGAGTAGGTTGCGGATACTCTCACTAAGCCCCTGGGGAAGGTCAAGTTCCTAACCTTCCATGAGAGTCTTGGTGTCGTGGAAAGACCCTATGATGTGGGTCCTGTTGGACGATGAGCTCTGGGAGCTCTGGGGGGCTTTGGGGATAGCTTCTCGGAGCTATAAGCACTCATAATGCTTCTGCCCCACCCTTGTGATTATTGAGCTGGTTCGCCACTCATTTATCTGTGCCCCGTATGCATCCTACCCATTTAGTTCAGGGCTCATGGGAAGTACCTCTCATTTGGCCAATGAGGTGTGGAAAAGCTAGAGACTATTAGCAAAGACTGATGGACGCATCAGAGATTGCTGTACTCTCTATCTAGGATGGCATGGTCCAACCACTTGACCTGGGATCAAGATTTGTGAGGTCTGGGACCTCTGGACTGATTATGTTAGTCGAGGGATGATGTCTTTGCGAATGACCCACTTCTGTTCTGAAATAAAGAAGCCAACAAAGCAAGTTTCGGCGGGATGACTCACGATGTTGATTACACTAATAGATGGAGTCCTCCCTAGTTGAGAGGGAGTGTTAAATTTGGACAACTAGGTCCAAACTCCATGTTCTGATGCTCAGATTAAGAGGCTAATATTTTTGTTGGATTCCTCTTTCTGAGAGGTGTAAAATCCATATAAAAATAGCCTTAATCCGATGAGCAGAACTTATATTTTGAATTTATTATTCTTAATAAATTATATGTGCAAGGTCGGCCAGTTTTGTAATGTAGGCTCACATGCCCAACAGATGTGTCACACACCCTCATTGATGGATATAAATACAGGAAAAGTTGGAGAAAATTTCATCACAACACAACTCACATCTTCCTCTCTCATCCTAAAGAGTACGAGCTACCTGGAGGACGAATTTCAGCCACACGTGGGAAGGACGAAGAGGACAGACCGTACGACTGAGCTGTAGTACGATTTTCTGTTGCTAGGGTTTCGCAGAAGTTTGACCAGCGTTGACTTTGGTCAACGCTTGGTCCAATCAAGCTGAAAACTTGTGGAAGGTTCGATTTTTGAAGGCCGTACTACCTGGCACAAAAATCGAGGTCAAAGGGTTGACCGTTTTGCTGCTGCGTTGACTTTTAGCTTGCTGCCCCTGCGTTGACTTTTCAGGACAGCGTTGACTTTTGTAGAATTGACTTGGGTTGACTCATCTACTGGTTGGAGGGTTGTTGTGACACATGCTGGGCTGGCTGACCAAAGGAGACTTTGCTGGTTGAAGCATCCTATTGACCGCCGAAACGAACACACACATTTTTCCTGTTTCTGATTTGTCTTCTGTAAGATCTGCTTATATGTTCTATCTGCATTTTGCTCAACTACTTGTATGATTGTTGTGAGAAAAGTGAAATTGCTCTTAGCATAGAACATCTACAAAACTTTACACTCTCTCTCTGTTGAACTATTGAACAACATATAAGAAGAATTGATCAAGGTTTTCCCCACATTGGGGTTTGTCCCTGGCTAGCACCACATCCTGTGTCCTCTTGTCTTGGCTTGTCTTCTGCAATTTATTTTTATGTTCTATCTGCAATTTACTATTATGTTGATATGATTGCTAATCTGGAAAAGATATTGAGCTAACTGCGAAAATTGAAATAAATTGCTCTAAGCATAGAACATACCGTAACTTAACAAATTTGCATTGTTCACTCTGAACATCCCAATCAGCTTATCATACATCTCCTTAGATGTTCCTAAATCAAAAAATAGGCAACCAAATGCTTTTGAATGGAGTCAATGATAATTTTCTTAGCTTTGACCTCACCTTTCTTATACTTCGTCTTAGCAGAAGCAAGTGCATTTGAAGGAGGCTCCACCACTTTTCCATGCACATAGTCCATTGCATGATGCTCTTCCAAAGTGAAGTCCAAAGTCATTTTCCATGCATGATAGTCAAATTTGTCATTGAGCTTGTCCTCGATCTTGAAGTAGGATGTAGAAGCCATGGAGAGTTGTCCAATAGTCTTGTCCAACAAATCTCACTTAGTGATTGCTTTTCTCTCTTTTGCTTAGGCTTTGTCTTCACCTGGGCTTTGATACCATGTTAATTTTAGTTTAACAATGGTATGTTCTATGCTTAGCACAATTACTTCAATGTCCTTCAACAGCGCAATTTCCAATTTAGTTTTCCAATAGCAATCACATTGACAGTAACAATAGCTAGAACATGAATAACAAAATTCAGAAGACAAGCCAAGACAAGAGAACACCAAATTTGGCAGATGCCAAGGAAAAACCCCAAGATGGGGAAACCCTTTGATCAATTCTTCTTATAATTATATAAAAATTTCAACAAAGAGAGAGAGCACAAAAAGTCAAAATTGACTTGCTAAATCAAAGTTAGAACAGCGTTGTTAAATCTGCAGCCAAATTAAGCCCTAACCAAAAAGTCAAATATGGTCAACACAGCAACAAAACATCGCCTTTGAAACTCGGTCAAAGGCAGTGAAACTTGACCTCCTTAGCTGGTCAAAGTCAACGCAAAACAGCCTTCCAAACAGCAGCTAAACTCGGACATATTGAAGTCAACTCTGTGATCAAACAGACATGTGGTCAACGTAGGTCAAAGTGCCAAAAATTCTTGAATTCTTTGCCAAACAATACAGTCTGCCAAAAACTGGAATTTTCCCACAAAAATCGCAGTCAAAGGATGAGTCAAAAAGTTTAGTCAAGGTTGGTCAAACCTTGCAAGAGCTCTGAAATTTTGGCCCTATAATCTACGAGAAATTCATCCTCCTTTCCAACCACACGTGTGAGATGAAGAGTTTCCCAATAGTTATACGAACCAATCAAATTAGGAGAGAGAAGAATGTGTGAGTGAGTGAGATGCCAAATGAGGTTGGAGGTCACTTGTATTTATACAAGTCGTTGAGGGTGAAGTGACATGTCTCTTGGGCTTCATGAGCCTACATGATGATGTGGTCAACCTTGACAATTTGCGCCAAATTTGATGATCTTTAGGGCAAATTTGGTCCTCTCGAAAAGAGGAATTCAATGCAATCATCATCTCCATCAAATGAGTTGCCCAACGCAGAATTTGGCCCTAGTTGCCAATTTTAAAAAGAAGTTCATAGCACGATAAAAAGTTAATTTGATTAAAGAGTTCAAGATGAAGAACAGTGCCTTGATGCATTACTTCTTGTGATTAAAGTTATGGCAAAGGTTAGGAGAAATATCAGTAGAGATTTTGAAGAGATTCCTAATGTAGGATTGTAGGCTTATGGATATGCCTATGATCACCAATATGAATAAGGTTATGGAATCAAATTCAATATTAGTGGATTCCACATGGTATAGACAGTTGATTGGTTCCTTGATGTATTTGGCCAACAACAAGTCAGATATATGTTTTGTTGTCAAAACCTTGAGCCAATTCATGGTGGAGTCGAGGCAAGTACATTGGGTAGCAATGAAGCATGTGCTCAGGTACTTTAGAACACTAAAGTATGGTCTAAGGTATCTTGGAGGTGATGGAATGAGGCTATAAGGATATACAAACTCAAATTGGACATTGAATGAAACAAACAAAAGAGCACCTCAGCATGCTACTTCAACCTTAGATCAATGGTGATGTCATGGTTCAATAGAAAGAAGACTTCAATAGCACTTAGTTCAGAAGAGGCAAAGTAAATGGCAGTGAGTATGGTGATTTGTGAAGCCATTTGGCTTTGCAACTTGGTTATAAGGTTCTTTGATCAAGAGTTTGAGCCTACGGCGATATGCTATGATAGCCAAAGATGTATCGAACTCTCTTAGAATTTAGATTTCCATGACAAGTCTAAGCATATTGAGATCAAGTATCACTTCATTAGAGACAAGAACAAGAAGGCAAAAGTTAAGATTCAAAACATCTCCACAGATAAGCAGGTTGTAGACATTCTAACCAAACCCTTGGTTAAAGGGAAGTTTATGTTTTACAAAGACAAGCTTGTAGTGGTCCAAAACAATGTTATCAAAACGGGAATGAACCGGTTTGAGTCGGTCAGTCTTGCTGGTTGGAGGGAAAAACCAGTTCGGACTAGTCTCCTGAACCGTTTTTGGTTGGTTCGGTATCGATTATGTTACTGTTCAATATTGAACCCGCCATTTTTACCAAGTTGATCGGCTTGGTAAAGATACGTACAATGCAACACATGGGGCCTATTTTGCTTTTTTTATAATTTTTTATTTTTCTCTTCATTGGCTACTAGCCCATAATACGTTCCTAATATTCATTCCTATGGCCCTACTATCGTTATGCAATTCATGGTAATGTTAAATTCTTAAAGTAAAAGTATCCTTAAATTTTTAACATTTCCATGAATTGACTCGGGATGTTTGAGAGTGTTTCCAAACTCATTGGATTTCATATGGCAAAAGTAGAATTTTAGATTTCAATGAAAATCCAGCAAACTTAACAACTTTTTATGTTTTCAAGATTGGGAGGATTACAATGTTTCCATTGGATTTTGTCATGTATGAGGGTGTGGAACTAGCATTTAATCGAGATTCAAGAGCACCAATCCCTACATTTACCTTGATGTTAGTGGCATTGATTATTGAACACCTCTATCATGATCCTACTAAAAATGTACCCATCACTAAAACAAAATCTTGAATCGACATGCTAAGAATTTTCTATCTTATTTTAATGCTTAGAGAATGATATTGATGGAAAAGATCCCAATATAGGCAAAGATTTTGATGATATGTAGGTATTTGTTGTAGCATGAATTTTTTTGGATGCTACGCCATTTTGGACTTGGCTTTTCATGTATTTTTGTTTCAGAGATGGATTGAACTCATTGTTATTTTGGTTATGTGAAACCTTACACGTTATATAAATGAGAACTTCTAATTATTTGTATATAAATGGTTTGGATTCATATGGATGCACATGAATATATATGTTTTTCTTTAAAATTTGAATATTTTATGTGTTTTTGGTTGACCAGTTTTTTGGTCTAGATTTTTACCAGTGCGATCCATTTCTAACAGATTCCCAGTCTGGGGGGTCTACCAATTCGATGTCCGGTTCAGTTCTAATAACATTGGTAATATTAAACAGTAAAAGTGACATTCTCTTTTATCTTTCATTTTCATCCTTTTACTTAAATTTTTAACATTACCATTAATTGACTCAGGTTGTTGGAGTAGTTTCAACCTCATGATTGAATTTCATATAGAGAAAGCAGAATTTAGATCCCTCTCAAAATCCAACAAACTTGAGAGATTGCAACATTTCCATTGGAGTTTGTCATGTGTGAGGGTAAGGAACTAGCATTTAATTAAGAGTAACTAGCATTTAATTAAGAGGACCAAGCCCTCTATGTACCTCGATGTTGCTGCCGTTGATTGTTGAACTCCTCTATTATGACCCTAGGACAAATGCACTCATCACTCAAACAAAATCTGAATTTGACATGTTAAGCTTCTTCTATCTTGTTTTAATGCTTAAAGGGTGATATTGATGATGTAGATCCCAATTTAGGAAATGATTTTGATGATATGTAGTACTAGTTATTTGTTTTAGCATGATTTTTTTGCATTATATAGGCCATTTAGGGCCTCTTTGTTGATCTATTTTTGGTTCAGAGCTGGATTGCACTCAATGCAATTTTGGTTATATGCATTAGTTCTCCTCTATCATGACCCTAGTACAAATGTACCCATCACTCAACAAAATCTGAATTTGACATGTTAAGCTTTTTCTATCTTATTTTAATGCTTAGAGGGTGATATTGATGATGTAGATCCCAATTTAAGAAATGATTTTGATGATATGTAGTACTAGTTATTTGTTTTAGCATGATTTTTTTGGATTATATAGGCCATTCAGGGCCTCTTTTTTGATGTATTTTTGGTTCAGAGATGGATTGCACTCAATGCAATTTTGGTTATATGTGTTATTTGTATGATTGAATGTGTACCATCATCATGTAAATGCTTTATATATTTCATATTTTATATATCATTCACTAATTTGTTATATTTTTTAATATATAATAAATAATGTGTCCTCTATGTCATGTTCCAGGGGGTCATGTGTCGGATACTCGTATTTTCATGTCCTTTGTGTCCCATGTCCTCATGTCATGTGACTTAGCATAGAACCCTTACCTCCTGGGGCCTCCCTGCTTCTTTGAGCTTATTTACTTAACAATAGGTTGCTCAAAATTCTGAGCTTATATCTTTATACTAAAAAATTAAAATAGAGTAACTAGTTAGTATGGTGCTGTCCCTAGAAATTTGGGATGTCTTTCCAGCAGTCCCTGAAACTAGTCCCCATGCCCCCCTCTCCCATCATCCTTGGACATTGGTAGAAAACTGCTAGAAATTTAAGAAGACTGTATTCATGTTAATCAGTGGCATGTAGAAACAATACATGTGGAAGTTCTGCATTAAAAGACGCAGTGCCTGTGAGAAATAATTTAGAATCATCAACGAACTTCTCCATTAGAAATATCCATAACCACTCTAAATACAAAGCATGTAAACATTTTTGAATTTACACAGAACCCTTCTCTCCAGGGCTCTCCCTGGTTATTTGAGCTTACCAACTTAACAATAGGGTGCTCAGAATTTAGAGCTTGTATCTTTATAGTAAAAATAGAGTAACTAGTTTGTGACAGAATCCCCCCTCTTTATGTGCATGTATGGGTGGCTTTCCTATGGTGTTGTCCACAGAAATTTGGGATGTCTTTCCAGTAATTCTTGAAACTAGTCCCTGTTCCCCCCTGTCCCGTCATACATTGGTGGAACACTACTAGCAATTTAAGAAGACACTGTATTCATGTTGATCAGTGGCATGTAGAAACAGTACCTGTGGATGTTCTGCATTAAAAGGAGGAATGCCTGTGAGCAGTTCAAAAAGAATGACACCAACTGACCACCAATCTGCAGTTTCAGCTGTAGAAATAGAAGGCGACAACAATATTTCAGAAATGCAGTTTCGTTGGATATAAGTACAAAACAAACACTCAACAATTTATTTCCACTAGAGATGCTTTTATTACACACCATGCCCAGTTCCCAAGAGAATCTCTGGTGCCAAGTAATCCGGGGTTCCAACAGCTGAGCGCTTTTGACGTCTCTCTCTTTGGTCAGACTGCTCAGTCGCACATAAGGAATCTTCATCTTCTCCCAGAAGCATTGTACCACTCACTGCTGGTCCAGACAAATCATCAGTGCTGTTTATAAGACCAACTTTTGAGAGTCCAAAATCTGTCAGCTGCAAGATCCAAAATTTGTAAAATAATCAGCAAACGATGCTTTAAGAAGGGCTCTGCCCATATATGATGTTTTCCAGTAAAAATGGAGCTTGCCAAGTTGGTGAAATGGGAATTATAATGACCTCTACACAGCAAAAAATAATGAATAATCTAGACATGTCTAATTAGGTTAAATAATTACACAAATATTAGAACTGCATACAAACTCTTCACATGTATAAGCATAACTCAGCCTGCAAGACTCTAAAATCATTTCATTTCAGGACATTGATTGTGTCAACAAAAAATTCAAAATATCTTGAACTACTCTCAGAGTAGTTCCCCACAGAACATGTTTGCCGGTCCCACCTATATGTTGGAAGGGGAAACTGAGAACTCACTTGTTTCTGCTCTGTCCAAGTAATGTATGATTGCATAATGAATTGTTTTGTGAGGATGAACAAAATATGTAGTGCATTTTTTTAATTTTCCATAAAACACAAAATCTTAAACTTCATAAAAATGTCAAAGAGCAATGATTTGAAATGCTTCTTTTGTGTAACATTTTGTAAACTTGGACCGATATGACTGATCACTATCAATACTCCAATCCTCTATCCTTGTCATATATTCTACAGCCATCATATATAATGATATCTGAACAGAATATAGATATATATTTTTGTATAATCAGATTCACATTTCAAATGCCTTGATCATGAAATGGTAGACACAGAAGTATCCAAATCTCTTGCTAAAGGGCATAAAGGTTCAGGTGCACTTCAAGGCATATTATAATCCTTATTTAATGAGCACTGATATAGCAACTATCATAACGTGTTGACATTATTTAGACTGGGAGTTTGAAGGGATGGTATTTTCATCCCTAACAGCATACCTAAGTGGTAGAGAAGGATAATGATTAATGAACTTATATTCTTGTTCCTTTTTCCGTTTCTTCTATTATGTACACTTCTATCGAGAGTCCAGACCCTGATTGTTCAAGAGATACTAAAAGTTGTTTCGACCAATTGAAATCTAATCTAATGAATTAGGGATCTTAACAGGTTGACAAAATACTAACAAATCGTCATGCTCTGGAGGTATATTGTAAGGCCACTAGAGAATAGAGACAAAAGAACAGAAGTCATTGCAATTTTCCACAAAGAGATCAAAGGTCAGCTTCGAGCCATAAAAGGACTTCTTCCCCTTCAGGAGGAAGATCTCTAGTCAAGACTCAAATATCTAGGGTTTTTCTTAAGTCCACCAAGTATGCCTTCAAGGATTGGCTATGCCTTTATAGCAGGATTGAAGACAGGGTTACGTCCTGGCATATCAGATGGTCCTATTCATTGCAGACTAACATTGGTGAAGGCCATGCCAGAAGACACTTTATTAGCTGCGAAGGCAAGCTGATCAATCAAGAGAAAGCAAAGCAACATCAAAATGAGACAGCAGCTGGAGATCAAGTTCCACTGAAGACTCCTCATCTCTAAGCCATTTGGAGGACAAAGAAGAATATCATGACCCATCTTTTAGAAGACACAAAGCAAGCAGCAAATAAGAATGGTTTGACATTGCCATGTCAGCAGTGGCATGTCATGTCTTGTCATGTCTATTCAAAATGTATGGTAAAGTGGATGTCCAAAGGACACATACAGAATATGAAGAGTCATGAAAAGTCGAAAAGTCATAGGAAGTTAAACAGTCATGAGGGTAGTCAAACAGTCACAAGGAGGTAAAACATCACCCTATTGGTTATATATACACCCTTATTGTATGAGCAAAGGACTTTTCACCTTGACTTCTCCCGCAAGGCATTAGAGAGACAAGGTAGTTCTTTTGGGGAGCAAGGAGTGGCTCCAACGCTCCATTATTTGGGCTAGTGATGTTTGTTGCATACATGTCTCTTGTGACGTTTACTTAATATCAGAAGCCTCATGGCTAGCACATTCTTCCTGCAGGGATTATGAATATTTGTAAGCCTATTATGTGGATGTTTGTAATTCATGTTTGCTTTCAATTGTGCTAAATTAGTTGAACTATTTCAGCTATTTTAGTACTTATCATATTGAGAATGTGCTTTAAAGGTTGCTACAATTGTCCCATCCTCACGGACTATTCCGCTGAATGTCTTCCTGCAGGGATTATGAATATTTGTAAGCCTATTATGTGGATGTTTGTAATTCATGTTTGCTTTCAATTGTGCTAAATTAGTTGAACTATTTCAGCTATTTTAGTACTTATCATATTGAGAATGTGCTTTAAAGGTTGCTACAATTGTCCCATCCTCACGGACTATTCCGCTGAATGTTAGACAGATCTTTCTTGTTTATAATGGTTGCAATGACCGTTGCACCATGTGGACTATTCCACTAGATGTTAGATGGATATTTTCTCTGTGTGTGTGTCTACTAGGGTGGTACTATTACCTCTCTCCTAGAGGCTCACTTTCCTTTTCCTCCACAGTAGAAGAATCTTGATACACATACAACCGAACTCTCACTAGGCATAATCACTTGCTGATCCGAGATTACCTATGCATAACTCTCTTGTGTTGAACTTTGTCGCCAAGGCAACCCTATAAGGATACATGGCAGTCGGGCCGATATCCTGGATGGTGCTCCTATTCCAAATGGTGTGAGGTCTAATTGGGACTTCACATCGAGGAGACCCCCTTGGTTGACAGATTTCCGACACCGTCAACACTTCCTTGTTCATGTTATGGTTGTTCGTAGGTTACTTACTTCCCCCTATGTGTCCCTGTCGGCCCAAACTCTCTATCGATTGGGCTTACTACTCTTACGTTGTCCCATTGTCTCCACCTTCACTTGCCATGGCCAACAACCTCTACACATGGTCGGCTTCTCTGCATGTTGTCATGGCCCGTCAGTCCTTTGACGCCTCCTATGCGAATGTTGTCAGTTGGTCTGTGTGATTGATGGTTTGATTGCTTCATATTGTTGCATCACACCCAGCCCTACTACAGAATTCATCTTACTTTTCCTACTACTCATCTTTGGTATTCCATGTAGCTTTTGGATTGTTTCCACAAATGCTTCTGCCACAAAACTTGTTTTAAGAGGAAGAGAAAGAGAGCAAAAATGGGCATACTTTGTCATTTGATCTACCAATACCATAATGACACTCTTTCCTTCAGTTTTGGGGAAAACTTGTAATAAAATCCATTGAAATTTCTTCCCAACACTGACTTGGTATAGCTAATGGTTGGAGGGGCCCTAAAGTCTTGATTTTCACTCCTTTTATTTTGTTCCCACAAATTCTACCACAAAATTTTGCACATCTACTTTAACTTCCCAAAAAAGAATAATAATAAATAAATATTCTTGATCCCATGGTATGTCTTCAAAATCCCTGAATGTCCTCTTATAGGAGAAGTGTGTAATTCCAATAGGACCTTCTGTTTGAGTTGAGAATTCTTACATAAGTATAAGTGATCTTGATCCCATAACAAATCATTTTGCCATGTAAATTTTTCTACTGCATAAAGGTCCTATAATAGTTGAATGATCTTGCATATCTTCTCATCCTACTGTCATTTTATCCTTTCTTCTTCCACGCAGTTAGATTGTCAAATGTAAATAGCACATAGTAAACCATTTGTGTCCTCCTCTTTCGTTGAGAGTGCATCTGCCAAAACATTTCACTTTCATTTTTAGATAATTTCAAAGTCATAAACCAACATCTTTGTGACCCATTTTTGTTGCTCTTCTGAAGATAGTCTTTGTTCCAAGAAATATTTCAAGCTATCACGATTTGTTTTTACTTTGAAGTGTCTTCCTATTAGGTATGGGCGCGATTTATTAACAGCATGTAGCATGGCCAACATTTCGTTTTCATAGATGGGTATGAGTAGGTTCTTTCCTTTAAGTTCACTACTTTCAAAGGCAAGCGGCCTTCCTTCTTTCATCAAAACTACAACAATGCCATGGTCAAATGCATCACACTCCACAATGAATATTTTTGTGAAGTCAGGTGTCGCCAAGACAAGAGTTGTAGACATAGCCTCTTTAAGTTCTTGAAATGCTTTGGTTGTTTCTTTAGTCTAAGAAAATGCTTCCTTCTTCAATAATTTTGTTAGAGTTGTTGCTATTTGACGATAATTCTTGACAAATTTACAGTATTATCCTGTCAATCCTAAGAATCTTCTCAATTTCTTCAAGGTATTAGTGATTAGTCATTCCCTCGTAACTTTGATTTCGTTAGGATCCACCTTGACACCATCACCTGATACAATATGACCCAAATATTCCACTTATTGAACCCCAATGGCACCACTTGGAAGGCTTTCCATATAGTTGTTACTCTTCCAATAGTTTCAAGACCATATCAACATGTTTTACATGCTTTCCCAAGATTTGTTGTACATTAGTTCGTCATCAAAAATTGTTAATTTGGGATAGCATCAAATGTGCTCTAGCCACGAAATTTGGTGGAGAGATTGGGGCACATGAGATCTCCAATACCCAGAAAGGGTTTGGGCAGATTCTAAATAGATCAGAAGATATTAAAATAATTAATATTTTTAATGGAGTCCCTAAGTCTAAACTTAGGGAAACTAAAATATTAATGTGTATTAATATGAATCTGTGTTAGAATGGTCCAAAAGACATGGATCAAGCCAGATCTAATCTTAGCCGTTGGTTAGGGACTTAATCTCAGCCATTGAGATGTCAACAAAAAAAGTATAAGAGGAGGCTTGAGGGGCACTTGGAGAACACACTGAAGGAGACCAGTCAGTTCAATTTCTAGAGCAGGGTTTGCTGAGAAATTGAACCATTGGTCTAGAGAGCAGTCAAGAGGTAGCAAGTACGGAACAGAGAGATGGGAGATCAGCGCAGAAGAGGCAAACACAAAACCAGAGGAAGCCACGCAAAGGCAACAGAGACTACGCAGAGCCAGAAGGGCCTGCGTCATCCACGCAGAGGCTACAGGAGTGACACAGAAGCCCAGAGAGGCTACGCAAAGCCTTAGTAGGCTAACGCGAAGGTTTTCAGGCTGTAGCAGAGGTCAGTAGGGCCTACGTTAGGTTTAGGAAAGTGCTAGAAGTTTGTCAATCAGTGGGGTAAGCCAATTTAGCGCCCTGTTATACAAGAAAATTGTTGAATAATAAAATCCTCCCTTGTTGCACAGGTTTTCCCACATTGGGTTTTTTCGGGGACATTAGTCCAAAATAACAGTGTTAATGTGTGCATATTTTTTGTTTCTGCATTACGATGTGATAACTGCAACAGTATTTATTTTAATATTTGTTCAAGTAATTTCATGAATAACTTATGATGAAATAAGTAGGAAAAGTAAATCAGTTGTTGCAATGGTAGAATTTTCACATGGTATCAGAGCGAGTAATTAGAGACGGAAAGGGAAAAACAGTTATGGATCAAGACCACGATGCAGAGGCATCCATCTCAGGGGACTCACGCAGATTTTCAAAAGATTGCACAAAAGAGAGTGATTTTGATTTCTCTATGTTGGCTTCCAGTTTAGAAGAAGAAGTGGCGTGCATCACTAGTGTTGCATCATCAGAAGTATGGTATATAGGCATATGATGGGAATCAAGGAGTGTTTCTAAGAATATTGAGAAGAGAAGATGAACTTCTAGATCACCATGGGAAACAAGGCAAAGTGTACTCCAGTAGGAAAGGGCACCATACTCTTTCAGACAGAATCGGGAGAGCGGTTTTGTGCAACAAATATGTTGCATGTGCCACAATTGGGGATAAACTTACTTTCCATGTCACAACTACAAGGCAAGGGCTATGACGTCTACTTCATCAAGGAAAAGGTATACATCAAACACCCGAGTTCGAAAAAGAAAGTGCAGATTAGGATCAAAAGTAATCGGTTGTACAGATTACAACTAGAATCTCCAATGGGGACAAAGACTCGAACGAACTATGGCACATAAGGATGGGTCACTAGCACCATGGAGCTCCGAGTTCTCAAGAGCACCATAACAGGAGTTTCGGATCTGAGTACGGAACGAGATGATGTATGCAAGGGATGCGCTCTAGGAAAGTATGCTAAGGCAACATTTCCTAGGAGCAACCACAAGGCCAAGAGTGTACTACGATTGATACACTCAGATATATGCAAACCTATGTCCATCAAAGCTCTCAGCAGTGCCGAGTATTTCCTTACTTTCATTGATGACCACTCAAGGAAAACTTGGATCTATTTTTTGAAAACCAAGGATGAGGTTTTCAGTCGATTCAAGGAGTTCAAGGCTCTAGTGGAGAATCTGACAGGTAAGAAAATAAAAGTCTTGCGCTCAGATAATGGTGGAGAATATGTCGATAAGGACTTCACTGATTTTTGTGCTAAGGAGGGCATCAGAAGAGAGTGGACAGCTCCCTACAATCCGGAGCAAAATGGGGTGGCAAAAAGGAAAAACGGGACTATTGTAGAAGCAGTTAGGGCCATGCTGTATGATCAGGATATACCAAAATTCTTGTGGGCAAAAGCATGCAACATAGCTATCTACTTTCAGAACAAGACTTCCTCATCGGGCATTGGGCAAAATTACTCTAGAGAAAGTCTTCACTAGGAAGACAACTGAAGTCAGTCATTTGAGGATATTTGGGAGTTTGGCATATTGTAGCATACCAAAAGAAAAGAGGAAGAAGCTGGATCAGACTGCAGAAAAGGGATATCTAGTAGGATATAGCGAGAATGATAAGGCATACAATATCTATCTTCCAGGGAGCAGGAAGGTAGTAGTACGACGAGATGTAAAGTTCATGGAGGACAGAACTTTCACAAGATCTCGCAAAATGCCTTCCAAGGAGCAGTCGAAAGAGGATCTGTTGGTCATGCCTCTTCAACCTAGAAAGTGAAGAATCCTTCCTCAGATCAGGAAGATTCTCAGGATGAGGAAGAGGAGCAAACAGAAGCACCTGTTGGCAGAGGAAGAACCAGCAGGGAACTTTGTCAGGATCTGTGTGACGCAGAGAACTTCATCGGAGAGCCAAGGAACAGTAAAAGGGAGCCAAAACAGCGAAACAGGTATCAGGCGTTAGTAAGATGGAGAGCATGACAACTTCAAGGAGGCAGCTCAGCATGAGGTCTAGCTAGATGCGATGGTGGAGAAGTATAACTCCATAGTGGTAAACGATGTCTGGGAGGTGGTGTCAAGGCTTCAAGACAGATCTGTAGTAGGTTCAAGATGGATCTACAAGATCAAATATGCTGCGGACGGCAATATTGAAAAATACAAAGCTAGGTTTGTGGCTAAGGGGTATGCTCAAAAGGAAGGGATTGACTTTGAGGAAACCTTCGCCCCGATAGCTAGGTATACATCTATTAGGACCGTGATATCTCTTGCAACCCAGATGGGATGGGAGATCCATCAGATGGATGTCAAGACAGCATTTCTGAACGAGGTAATAGAAGAAGTATACATTGAACAAGCAAAGGGCTTTGAAACTCATGAGAAGAAGTCTCATGTATGCAAAATGAAGAAAGCCTTGTATGGGTTAAAGCAGGCACCAAGAGCGTGTATGGTCGAATAGATGGCTACTTGCAAAAGATGGGGTTTGTCAAGAGTGACGCGAATCCGAATCTCTACTATCTAGTCGTAGAGATCGAGCCACTTATCATAGTATTATATGTGGATGATCTCTTCCTAATAGGATCATCCAGACTCATTGAAGACTGCAAGAAGAATCTAGCCACAAAGTTCGATATGAAGGATCTGGGACGAATGCACTATTTTCTAGGGTTGGAAGTTTAGCAGCAAAAAGGAGAAATCTTCCTTGGGCAAGGAAGGTATGCTACAGAAATTCTGAAAAGGTTCGGGATGGGAGACTGTAGACCTATGGCTACGCCAACGATCATCAACTGGAAGAAGATTAATGCATCAGAAGACAAGGATGTCGATCCCACCCTATACTGACAGCTCATAGGGTCCCTGATGTATCTAGTCAATACAAGGCCAGATATTTGCTACGCTGTCAACACCCTCAATCAGTTCATGGTGGAACCAAAGAGGCCTCACTGCGCAACAGCCAAGCATGTTCTCAGGTATTTACAAGGAACAATGGATTATGGGCTCTTGTACAAAAGGGGGAAGGATATCAGGTTGAGTGGATTTACTGATGCAGATTGGGCAAGAAGTTCAGTGGATCGAAAAAGTACCTTTTGGTACTGTTTCAACATTGGATCAGGAATAACCTCATGGTGCAATAGAAAACAGAAGTTCGTGGCTCTAAGCTCTTCTGAGGCAGAATATATGGCAGCAAGCACAACTTCATGTGAGGCCATATGGCTTATAAAATTGTTGGTAAAAATATTCAGAAGAAATATGGAGGCGACCAAGATCATGTGTGATAATCAGAGTTGCATCAAACTCTTTGAGAATCCAGTATTTCAAGATACGTCAAAGCATATTGATATTCGATGTCACTTTGTCAGAGATTGTATCCAACGTGGAGCTATATAGTTGAGCTACACTTCTACAGGGGAACAAGTGGCAAATATCCTCACCAAGGCCCTTGGAAAGTCAAAATTTGACTACTTCAAAGAAAACATGGGGATGGTAAATAACCCCTTTCAGAAGTAGTGTGTTAGCAGCACGAATGCAGAGAAAAGATGGGGATGGTAAAGAACCCCTTTCAGAAGTAGTGTGTTAGCAACACGAATGTAGAGGGAGTTGTAGTGCAGATGCAATGTTGGGAGAAACGACCAACAACAGCACAGATGCAGAGGGAGTTGCAGTGCAGATGCAGTGTTGGGAGAAAGGACCAACAGCAGCGCAGATGCAGAGGAAGGTGCAATGCAGATACAATGCTGGGAGAAAGGACCAGTAGCAACACAGATGCAGAGGGAGTTGTCGTACAAGATGCAACAACGCAGAGGATGTTGGGCAGGGTCATGACACTATTTGTACGGACACCGTGATTACATTTATGTCGAGATCATGACTTCATCTAGAATGTAGGCCAAGACAGAGAGTGTTTACTGTAAGATCACCAAGATCTTCATCATCACAACTATGTCGAGATTGTGACTATGTTTTCTTCCCGCAGCGAGGAGGTTGAGACTGTAATTATTAACACTGTGAGGACACTGAAACTTCACCTTTTAGTACCCATCCGGAGAATAGAGATCTCTAAGATCGCTGAATAACAAAATCCTCCCTTGCTACACCGTTTTTCCAACATTGGGTTTTTTCGGGGACGTTAGTCCAAAATAACTGTGTCAATGTGTGCATATTTTTTGTTTCTGTATTACTATGTGATATCTGTAGCAGTATTTATTTTAATATTTGTTGAAGCAATTTCATGAATAACTTATGATGAAATAAGTAGGAAAAGTAAATCAATTGCTACGGTGGTAGAATTTTCACAAAAAATTACTAAAACATTTTTTCTAAGGGAGGGTTTGAAAATAGAATTCATCAAGCATTGAAATGTTGAAGGTTCATTTGTAAGTCCAAATGGCATAACCAAAAGCTCATAATGACCTTCATGTGTTCTAAAGGTTGTTTTGGCAATGTCTTCCTCCCTCATTCTAATATGATGATATCCAGAACAGAGATCCCACTGAATAAAGAAAATTGCTCCATGCAATTCTTCAATGACAAGAACAGGAAACTTATCTTTGATTGTCATTTTATTTTGTCTCTAGTCTAAACAAATACGCCACGAACCATCCTTTTTCATAACCATCACCATTGGTGAAAACAAAGCACTCTGGCTAGGCTAAATTATTCTCGCCTCTAACATTTCTTGAACCACACGCTCTCACTCTTTTGTGCATGTGAATATCTGTAAGGCCTAATGTTGGGTGGTACACTTCCAGGCTACAAATGGATAGCATGGTCATGATCTCGGACAGGTGGAAGACCCTTAGGAATTTCTCCAAATATCTTAAGGCCTAATGTTGAGTGGTACACTTCCAGACTACAAATGGATAGCATGGTAATGATCTCAGACAGGTGGAAGACCCTTAGGAATTTCTCCAAATATCTTAATGAGCATTGATAACTTTTTGTAGATCCATTGGATTAGAGGTTATAGATGTTTGAACATCTAAGGAACACAATTGTGCAACTACACCTTGGTGTCCCTTTTTTAGCAACTTTGTCATGCTATTAGTGTTGGAGTTTTGTAGCTTCGATCGGTCTTCATAATTTGTATTAGTCCTCCAAAATTGACAAAAACGAATTGTACTTCAAGTCAGCGTCATAAGAAGAAAAATTGAATTTCAAAAACATGAATTTTGCCTCCAAAATATAAAGTCAACTCCTCCATTTGTCAAGTAAGCCCCATTGAAGGAACACACCCATTCAAGCTCTTGAAATGCATATATATAGTCCATTCGTCCTCCTCAACAGAGCAAGAATTTGGATCACTTCTGGGACTGAATTCGGATCAATTTGAGGCAGAATTTCGAGCTGATCTAAGGCTAAATCTAGGGCTAAAAGAAGGGCGAATTTTCTACTCAAGTTGACCGAATTTTCTAAGACTACTCTTATGCTAGTTGACCAGGTTTGACCTGTTGAAGAAAGTGTAACTAGGTTCGGTCTTCATAATGACATGATCTTTGTAAATGATGAAATAAAAGAAACAAATTTATTTTTGAAAGCCTTGCTACATGGGTTTCATGAGCAAAAGGATTATTTGTTAGTGTCTCCCATTTAGAGCCTTAGGATTTATTATTGAGTCAAAGAGTAAATGTCATGTATGAAGAGCTCTTTTTGAGCATATGCAAAATATATGAGTCAACCTAGTGTCTAGAAAAGCCCTCCAAAAACACAAGCACAGTCCTCTTGATGTCACCCTGCAAAAAGAATTGAAATACACTCATGTCGGCTCACTTGAAATGACACATGTCTTCATGAATACAAGTCAGCTTATTTATGGACAGACCACCATAAATACGTGGCCACTATAAGTACAGGTACAGAAACCCGAACACCTCTGAAATCTTGTAGGTAATTACAGTCTAAAGACCTCGCAATCTTAGAGATCTCTATTCTTCGGATGGGTACTATAGGTGAAGTTTTCTCAGCTGCTGAGCTAGATGCATTTAGGAAAGATCCAGCACCGCAGGTTGATTACTCAGTTTACCTAGAAGCATCCCTTCCGGATCTATAGCTATCATTCAGAGTATACCCCAGTCTAGCAGCAGGGGTAGAGATCGAGTAGCAGCAAGAAAGGCAGGGGGTAAAAGAGGGCAGTTCAATACTTGTTCTAAAGCCAGAGCTTCGCAGTGTTGCGCGCCCGATCCGTAACAACAATCCCTATCACAGAGAGGCTCACCCGGTTCGTTCCCAGCATTCGACGACTATATGGATCTGGCCCCTCGTCCTCACCATTAATGTATCGAGACTAAGATTTGAAGTGGTGGATCGGCTGGTATGGGGGGGGCAGCACGCTTAGTCCCAGCCCACCAGCATATCCTGTCATATAGGGGATAGTTATACGTATGAGGTAAAGCTTGGAAAGGAATGCAGCAATAACGATCGAGTTGGAGTTGCAAAGCCGATCGAATTGGAAAGAAAAGCTTCAAGTAGCTGGGAATTTCAATAGTTAGAAAAGGCGGGGCATATTAGATGGAGGTAACTGGGATCTATGGTCGACAAGGTGGACTACCCAATGCCAGCTAATAGTAGAAAATGACAAGGATGGTGGTATCGAGCTTTGGATAAGCTATAGAATTGGTCACTAGTGAGTATCAGCATCCTCACGGTCCTAATAATTACAGTCTCAACCTCCTCGGTGCAAGAAGAAAACACAGTCACAATCTCGGCATAGTTGTGATGATGAAGATCTTGGTGATCTTACAGTAAACACTCTCTGCCTTGACCTACATTCTAGATGCAGTCATGATCTCGGCATAGATGTAATCATGGTATCTATATAGATAGTGTCATGACCTTGATGGAGAAGATCATTATCTCGGTGAATCTAAGTGCAACTCTCATATATATATCTATATATATATATATATATATATATATATATATATCGTTGTTATGATGAAGATATCAGTGAGGGTGCAACAGTAATGATCTCGGTGGTGCAATAGTGATGATCTTGGTGTTGCATCAGTGATGACTTAGTAGCAGTGATGATGATCTCAACAATGACAAAGAAGAGGAATGGTGTCTTGGTCTTAGAATGGCTATTAGGTCGAGGGTCTTGGTCTTGGTATTCATCAATTGGAATCTCTATGAGAAGAATTTGTGCAGGTTTTCCTCTCAACGAGTGAGAGGTTTTGGCCCTGGTAGAAAGCCAACATCTTGTGTTCTTGTCTCTTTTGTTTTGGTAACTATTTGATGAATTAAGAAGACACTCCAATAATAACAAGTGAATATTGTGGTAAGAAGAAAAAGTTAAAAATACCTCACAAAAAGTTATCATGGCAATAAGAATCTCATTATCTTCATTTTCCCTAGATTTTTCAACATGACCTAGGTTTGTTTCTGATTATTCTTGTTTCTTATTTTGACTGGAAAGAACAGATGTATTCCTTGTTGAATGGACAAATTTCTCTAAGGAAAACATTGATGGGTTTTTCCCCCATGTGGGTTTTCCCAAGGTAAATTTTGTGTCCTCTTGTTTGGCTATCTCTTCTTGATCTTACTGGCATTATTGTTTATTGCTAAAGATTTTCTATGTGTAATTGCTTATAGATGAATATGAGATAAATCATTGGAAGTAATTATCAATCTAGGAAATCTGGAAAATCAACATGGTTTTAGAGTTGTTGTGAAAGAGCAACCTTGGAGAAATCAACAAAGTTTGAAGCTAGTTATCCTCCTAGGGCTTGATTAGCCCTCCTCATTTCAAGAGATCAATTACATCTACACTCATCTTTCTGAGTAATTCAGTTGACTTTCTGAGACCATGTACCATCACGCTGATTAGAAGAGTAGACCAAGCATTTCTAGGTATACTGACTTTTATTTGATTATCTTTTGGAATTAGCTATGACATTCCCAGGTGATCTGAACCAAGAATTTAAAGTTCCCCGAGACAAGACAAAGGCAATTTCCTCTGTGAATCAAGGCCACAGATTTAGGGCATTTCTGTTGGGAAATTTCTTGAGTATCTGAAGCAGCCCAGTACAGAGTTGCGCTTCTGAGGCCATTTGAGCACTGTCTAAGTTATTCATTGTCTGCAACTTCGTATCACAATTTATTGTCAGCAAACTCAAATGATTATACCTTGAATTCTTTGTTGAAGTGTGAACATGGTAGGATCAGGTGCATGATGATCTATGTAAATCTGCGAGTAGTATGATTATAGCATTGTTCCATGAGGACACATCCCCCCACTTGTGAATCGTGATTCCTCATGCTCCGAGGACTTGGGGTTGTTTCTAGACGATCCCAAAAAAAAAGGTACGGATGGAAACTCCAAAGGGTGTCATTTCCTCAAGAAAAAGGGGTCGATTCTGAGCTACCAACCCAGGTAATATTATTTAAATTTATCCAATCTATTCCCCTCTTACAATCTTGGTCGCAATTATCTAAGTTGGCAAATTCTATTGTTCAAATTCTATTCGGTAACTTTTGCGGCCGTTTGGTTCGTGGCACATGCATTGTCACTTGGAGGTTCACACAAGTTGGGGATTGAGAATGGCATGGGTTGTGCTAGATGGAAATGCCCTAAATCAATCTTTGCCTCCTCCTTCGAATCTTCCAACCTACTAGCTCTCAATACACCACAAATGCTTTTACTGACAACTCAAACACGCTGGTATTTATGAAAACATATATGTACATGGACTTAATCTAAGTTGTTAAAGGTGATAGACAATTACTTTTCTCAGCTCGTGGATAGGAAAGGGCCATATATTAGTGTAGCAATGATGTTGTGTCCCAAGTTCATCCATATTGACTTGATGACGTGAATGATAATACTAATTTTGTTCTGACTTTCCCATTCTCATGGTTGCAAGCCACGATACATGTTGTTTCATGGGACAGAATTGATGTAAACCCAACAATTTTCTAAATTTCAATGCACTCAATTTTGTTGAACATGCTAACACACCACACATATTTTGGATTTTAAGAAAATAAAAAACTATAAAAAGTTCTCATTTATGCAACATTTACTGACACCAATTTTAATAAGCTAAAACTACATTAAGTTAACTTTTTAACTAAAGAAATTTGAATCTTGACATATCAGACTTGACTTTTATTTCAATATTCAGTGTTAACAGTTGGAACTTTAATATGGTTTAAACTTTTATTTTCATTGTACTTTGTTACAGTTAAATGTATGATTATATCATGCTTTTCGTTTAGAATTTGTTTTTGTTATATGATTCATCGATTTATCTTTTGATGTAACTTGTATGTGTTATATGATGATAAAGACAGTTAATTATAAAACTGTAATGATATATTTATAAGTTTTAGTATTTTTATTTTACTATTTTTGTTGGGGCCCCTTGTGTTAAAAGACCCCAACGTCCCCACATGTTTCCTAAAAAATGGTGGGGAGCTTTTGCTAATCCACTTTTGTGTATCCCCACTCCCCCGTCCCAGAAACTTGGTGGAACATTGGATTATAGTGATGAGAGTAGCCACTATGAATCCAGGATTCCAAGTAGTCGAAGCTTTTGACGAAAAATATGTCGTTATTTGTAATCAAAGTTGTGCCACATTGGATATAGCTAGTGATGACTTGTATCTTGGAAATGTCTAAATTTCAACAGCTAGTTATATATGTCTACATCAAAGTCCGATAGTGATCAAAGACGAAACTAATTGTTCCGATCAACTTTGGCGCAGGTTCAGTTTTTGACAAAAGTCAACTACCCTGGTCAACAACAAATGATAGAGATTACCATTAGCCTTGAGGTTCGGTGTTTGTCCTTCTCTCCATAATGTGATACTTTTTCAAGAAAGAAAAAACATTTACTTTAATTAAAAAGAAGTTGCAAATTACATAAGTTTTAGATCATGTTTCCTCATGAATCCTACAACATGCCTATAAGCCATGTGTGTTGTATCTTGTCTTTTTAATCATATTTGTCAGTATCTACCAGAATCTACATGCTAGCCTAGGGAGTTATGATTCAACAAAATGCAAATGATTGGTTGATCATCTCAAACCATGCGAATGAATGACTTACTTAACGCAGTTGAATCCCAAAATGATATCTAATATAATGCACTGCATAAACCCCCATACTTAAATTCAAAAAGAGTCAAGGGATCTCTACTTGAATGGTTCATGAGGCACAATACTTGCTAAGGTTTTGCAAATGGGGAGCAAGCTAAGTGGGCTTGATTGTGGGAAAAACTCCACAGTTAAGCGCGCTTGAGCCAGAGGAGTTCTGGGATGTGTGACCTCCTGGGAAGTCCTGGTTACCGGGTGCAAGCCCCGGAAGTGATGATTGATGCTATGTGATTCGTTCTCCACATTTCACTAGTTTCAATCCCACTTCTTCACCCCTGTGAGCATCACCCGATGCAATGAGTGCTAAGTGAACTATTCAAAAATCATGAGAAATTAGTCAGTTACGACTACCTCTCATGGAAATGGTCATACGTGAATGACTTACTTAACGCAGTTGAATCCCAAAATGATATCTAATATAATGCACTGCGTAAACCCCCATACTTAAATTAGAAACCACTCAATTAATTTAATTGATCAATAATTAAACTATTACTAAGTGTAACTCAAGAAAATTGATTAATTAATGGGTATTAATTGGAGAAATCGATTTCTCCTCTAAAGACTTTTAGAAAGTGACTTGATGAAGTCTAAGATGATCGGAGCCATCGATCACGATTAGATCTTGGTCATTGAAGCTCCAAAGAGATATCATAAGAGTAAGTCGATGGGATGGAGATAGACACAGTTGTGGAGCAAGGTAGTGCACAGTATTCAATGATGGAAGAATTCAAGCCAGTAACGAGAGTAGCAGGGTGTACAACAGGAAGATTTTTCATAGAAATTCTCTAGTGGTTTTCTAGTTTACAGCATCAAGGAAGGAAGCCTGAATTATCCAACAGGGAGGTTGAATTCTGCTGTGCAAGTTGCCCAGTTTACCAATGCAAGTTGCCGAGGGAGGGATCGATTCAATTACTAGTGACCAAATCAAGTCTCGAGAGGCCTAACGAATTTATTCGAAAGGCAAAGACAAGTAGGACGACTTGGCAGGACATGTTTCCGTGGAAATGCGAAAGTCCCAAAGGCTGCAGTGCACATTTATGCCCGTTGATGAGAGTGCCAAGGAAAGTGTGAGTGACAAAGGAGAGGCCAAATTGACCTGTTGAGAGGGAGAACGATTCTCCTGGTATTTTCCGATGAGATAAAATTGTTGGAGATGAGCCAGGAAGGCTAGCAGTTGTAATTCTCCATATTTGTTGCATAATAAAATAAACCCTCATCTGTTGCATCGGTTTTCCCCTCGGGGCTTTTCTGGGGACTTCTTGTCCAAAATAACTGTGTCAAATATTATGAGTGTGCATCTATTTCTCAGTTCCTTATTTTACTTCCGCAACATAATTTAATTGTGAAGAATGCATCAGTGAGTTATTTGTTATTTGTTGTAAACATATAAACTGTATTCAGTTAGGATAATAATTTTCAGTTGGTGCACTCAAGGAAATTTCACATTTTAAACCTAGCAAGCTAAAAAGGCTTGATAAGCAAGCCCTAGGGTTTATCAATAAAACTTTAGAGATGGACCTAGAATAATGTTTTCGTTGAAAGAAGAAAACCTAGCTCATGCAAGGAAGGAAAGTAACTAAACATGAAAGACAAGGATGATGAGTTTGCAGATGAATAATTTATGCATGATGGCAAGGATCAAGAGGAAGTTGACAATTTCCCCTCTATCTTCAAAAGATAAGTACCTTATATCTCTCTTCCTTGATAATTATTATTGTTATTTCACTCTTGTCTTTGTTCCTTTTTTTGGGTTATAGTCATTTCTTCCATGGCCTCCTCATGAGGGTTCCAAGTACATCGTGACCGATGCCAAGGCTTTGGAAGCAAATGAAAGCATTGGGAAGAACGAAGCAAAGCTTGCGACAAGAGGATTCTCCCAGAGTGATATGTCTGCAAGAGGGAGAAGTTGTACCATGCCTGGTCACCAGAAGAGATCCTAGTTCAGAGGGAGCAAGCAGACCAGTAAGTTTGAAAGATGCCATAATGAAGATTGTGTCGAGATTTGAGGGAAGTCAGTGGTGAATTCCAAGTGGATCTACCAGTATGTGGTAACATAGAGAAGCACAAGCGAGATTCAAGGAGTCTCCCAAAAAGAGGGAGAAGAATATGACAAGGTGTTTTGCTTCAGTTGTCAGGGACACTACTATTAGAACTATTATCATTTCTATTGCTTTGAAAATTACACCAGGTGGATGCATAGATCACTTTTCTCAATGTAGTAATTGAGGAAGAAGAACGGTAGAATGAGCTAAATCAAGGCTTTGAGGTACATGAGAAGAAGTCTCATGATTTCATACTGAAGAAAACTTGGGCATGGTATTCTTGGATTGATGGATATCTAATGAGTCTTGGTTGATCTTGTTATTATATGACTTGTTTCCGACCCGAGAAGGACTCACATGACAAATGGAGCAGCAGTGGCAAGAGGATTTGCTTCCATAATAGGAGGGATCAGTCAAGCCCTAATTCAATGTCAGAGGGAATTGACATCTGAGTTCGAGATGAAGGATATTGGTTGGATACATTACTTCTTAGAACTAGAGGTGTGACAGAAGTCGGGTAAGCATATTATCGCGATCCTTCAAAGATTTGGGATGATGGACAGCCATTCCATGGCAACTGCCATGCTAGCTAATCTAAAGAAGCTAAGTGGCAGAGGGAGCAACCAGATTTCTACAGCACAATATGCTTCAATGTCAAGCAACGGTGGTGATGGCTCTAGTAAAGGAAGCAACTGCAGGGATATACATATTCAAATTGGGCAGAGTGTTGAAGACAGGAATAGCACATCAGCATGATGATTCAGTTTGGGTTCTGCTTGGGCAGGAAGCAGACATCTGTCGCATTCAGGACTGCAGAGGTCGAGTATATTGCAGCTAGTTTTGCGAGTTGTGAAGCAATATGGCTTCGGTAACATGTCAAAGCACATTGCAACCAAATACCAAGGCATGGTACAGCAGGGAGCAGTGAGGCTCCAATGCATTTCTACAGTTGAGCAAGTTGCTGACGTTCTCACAAAGCCTTTGGGCGAAGTTTGTATACTTCAGTGACAAGCTTGAGAAGTTTGTACACTTCAGGGACAAACTTGAGAAGTCTGTACACTTCAGGGACAAGCAAACTCAACCCCTAACTAGTTAATTACTCGTCAACGTTTACAAACATTACACTCTTCTAGAAATTGCTAGAAGATTCACAAAATTTTGTTGATAAAGCATCTACAATTTACAATCCCAACGTCGGTTTTGTGGAATGTGGATCATTACCAAGAGAATGAAACTTGGGAAAATAATAGATATTTAACATAGATGGTTCATACTATTCAAATAGACCTCATTACAAACATTAGATCAATTTGTAACAAATGAACCTTCCGTAAATTTAGTTGGAAATTTCATATTAAAATTTTCTAATCAAAACAACTGTCATGAATTGATACCTTATTACCAAAGATCTGACATCAGGGAGAAACAGCCAAGAAACAGAATTGTACAGAAACAGTATTTCTTGGACATTTCTTAAAACAGCAATAAAGTTCAAATAAAAAAAAAAGAAAACAAAAAAACAGCTAACTAAAACACAATATACATGGTACAGGGAAAATCATTTATTATCATACGAAACTCTCTAGCCCTCATTTCACACATCACTAATATTTCCCCTTCCATTTCCCACTTTTCGTTACGGGTAAAATAGATTGATAAATTTATTAGAAGATCTAAAAGTCAAAATTAAATGAACAATTCCTTAAGGAAGATATATTGCAGACCCTACAATTTTACGAAAACCACATTTCAGTTTAATTATTTATCAATAGAGTGGGCTTAATGACACGATGTGTATGGGTTAAAAAAACAATGATTGTCAATATACAAATCCTATGGGGCCTGTAGATATGGCCAAGTCATGCAAAACTCAATTTATTTCCCAAGTTGCCCAGTTCCCAAGATCCATCAATTGTCAGAAGTTTGAAAGGAAGAAACAGTATTTTTTGGTGATGCAATTTGCGTTGCTTCAATCACTAACATACTTGCTAGACAGAGAGATGCTGTTGGTAAATGTGACGCAAATTGGTTCAAAAATCAAATACAAAAATTCTGTGATGAGATAAATATCACAGAAGATGATAATGATGATGATGAAGTTAGTGATGATCCCTCACATGGAACCTTCTAACAAATTTGGTATTTAAATGGAACATCATTTTGACAAAGGCTTTGCAACAGCTCCTCCACAGTCATTGATGATGATAGGGAGGTTTGTACTCCCTCTAATTCTACAATCTATTCCTATCTCTGATGTTAATGAGTGATTCGTGCTCTTTCATTTGTTTGTTCTCTCTCTCTCTCTCTCTCTCTGATTATATATAATATATATAATACATATTATATACTTGCACCTGTGGACCACACACCCCACAACATATGTCTTTGCTCTAATTAAAATGGAATTATGAAATGTAATTATCGATATTTCCTAAAAACTCTTCAAACTAAATTTTAAAAATTTAAACACAAATTCTTTATTGCATACTTTTCAACTTTTCTATTATTAAAATCCTGCCAACTTTGTTCTCTCCTAACTTAACATCATCTTCAATCAATGTATTAAAAATAATTGAGTTTCTGCTCACAATATTTCAAATCCTGATGATATTGCAGCAGCTTGGTCCAAAACGTTAAATACCCAGAAAATTATGCACACAATGCTAAACCACTAGGGGATCCTCTTATGACACTGACAAGACACAATGGAAAAGATTCGAAAAGTAATCAGTGCAGAATGGAAATATTCCAAACAATACGCAGGACTTCAAATAATTCAGGTAACTTTCTCACAGCTGCAAGAAGACAGCTTACTTCCAGAGTGGAATGAGTACAGTGAGAACATCATGCAATTTTATAAATGAAATGCAGCAAAAAGGGAAAAGGCAAAGACAAAGGAAGCAATGTATGGTGAAAGACGTTAAATCAGCATATAGGTGTTAAACTGAGAATCATCATAAATGATTACTTTCAGCATGAATACTTGAAGAATAGACCCTTAAATAATAAATAATCAGTCAAGCCCCACGAAAATCAAAATGATCATGCACTTGTAACTTCATATCCTACATGAGATTTAGAAAATCCTTTTCAGCTAGTGCAGTTTAAATCACAAAAATAGGATTGAAAATTGGCATGCCTTAATATGGCCATCGTGAGCAATCAACAAGTTGTCTGGCTTCAGATCTCTGTGCACTACATGTAATGAATGCAAGTACTCCAACGCAAGAACCTGAAAGAATATATGGAAAGGACTCAGGAGAAACCACTCTCAAAATGTTTGTATTATTTAATATAAGATAGCTAACATCAGAGGACACTGAAAAATGTTGGAGAATAGATCAAAGATATGAAACAAATAGAAAAAGTATAGATGCTTACAACTTCAGCTATATAAACACGTGCCATGTCTTCATCCAAGCAGCCTAAATTTCTCAGCAATGAGTAAAGATCGCCTCCATTTAAGTACTCCATTACAAGATACAGGTTATCTCTACATGTAAATGAATAGAAAAAACGCACCTAAAAGCAATGCACATAGCAAGTCAGGAATAAATAAGCTCATACAACTCAAATTATAGTATACAGCAGACAACGAATTTGATATAGCCCATTGGAAGGCACAAAAATAAAGAACAGTTCTCACCACAAAAGGATTGCGAACTGATATTAAAATGTCACGCTCAGCTAAAATACTTTCCACAGCATTCTTGCGAATCATGTCTGCCTTTCTGAGAACCTGCAAAAATTGACCAAAGAATTGCATTTCACTGAACCAATGAATTTTGTATGGAATAACCAAGTACTTTCGTCAAAAATCATAAAATGAATTGTGTATAGCATGAGAGCCAACAACTTAAGCTACAAAGGAAGATCAACTGAATACGCACCAAGTCCATATTCTAGTGGTTTGCATATGTTTAGTAAAAATAAGATCTATAAAATCTTACACAAGATTTTCATAGAATACCAAAGAAAAACGCAATCCTTGCTGGAAAACACTGAACCAGAGTGTACACGTAGAAATGCATAATATTTTATGGAGAGAATATTCCAAAAAGAAGTAAATTGAGTAGACTAGAAAGCCTCTATGCCACATCTGACCTATATACAAATGTACTGCATACTCACCACTGGTGGCCATATCATTCCAGAGCATTCCCCAGAGGGCAATATCAAGCTTGTTATTGGCTCATTAAAATTTGTGGACAGTGACACAGGTGTTCCTTATTTCACCTCTACATCTACTTCCAAATCAAGCACACCATCATATCTTTCTCTTTCCTTCTGTATCTCAGGGTTTACCTTCTGGGTTACCCCTTCTCTTTAGCTACTTGTATTTTCATTCATTTGTAGTTCTATTAATTTTTGGCACTCCCTTGTTACTATTGTGTTTCACTGCACTCTCTGGTCCCATTGACATATTTTGGTCACTCAAGGACATTAATAAACTTGTATTGACTTGCATTGTTCACTTATAACAGTAAAATTACCCTTTTAGCATGTCTAATGTGTTCAAACATGGAGAAATTATTAAGGCAGACATTTTACAATTTCAAAATCAAGTAAAGCATTTGTCTGCAAAGGGTTTCTAAATAGCTGTCTCAGGCATTCTCAATCCAATCTTCTCCGATGTCCCCAACTGCAAAAATCTTGTCATCAAATCATAACTTTCCTTGCAAGAGGAAGATCAAGGTCATTCCAGACTTGAAGATTCTTCATAAATGTGTCCATGATGCACCGCCATTGGTCAACAATAAATTTGCACACTAAAAGGTACTCCTAAATACCAAATGATCTCCCCTAGTTTCCTAAGCTTTCACTTTTGATTCCATCGTAGAGGATGGTCCTCCTGACCAACAAGGAATACTTCAATTTGGTTCTTACTAATCCTCACTAACACTCGCTCCACCTAATTCTACAAATAATTTTGAGCATAAAAAAATACCATCCACAAATTGTTGAGTCAGTTTTGAGGTCAACATCAAATAATTAGCAAAATAACATTAAGAGGTTGAGGACCCCCACGATGTGATATACCTTTACATTGTCCTTACATTCTAGTAGCTTCCAACAAATAGCCAAGGGCATATATGACAATCATGTAAAGAAGCAAGAGGGTTTTGGGGATTAGTCCAAAAGTGTTTTCACCTAATCAAGATAGCACTAGGTCTTCTAATCCCTTGGTGATGTTTCATGGACATATGGATGGCTCAGTTTTAAAGGATGCTTAACTTGGATAAAGTGCTAGAATAGCACACTTATGTAGAAGGTTGTTTCCTATGTAGCATGGTAAATAATGCATTAGATGCACATAATGGGGGGAGCTTGTTTATTTATTGGGAGATTTACCTACCTAGAAGGATGAGCACTAGACACTTGTAGGAGGGAACTTAGCCCTAAGATTAGTGGACCATGTAATATACACCTTGGAGGTTGCATAATTGACTTGAGGATCCTTGGGTTGCAGAGCATACTTCAAGAAGGTTAGTTGTGGACCCAAACACATATCTTAAGGAAAAGCATTGGAGCAAATAACTACCTCAGCACTTGTAGGAGGGAACTTAGCCCTAACATCAGTGGACCATGTGACATACAACTTGGAGCTTGCATAATTGACTTGAGGACCATTGGGTTGTAGAGCATACTTCAAGAGATTAGTTGTGGACCCAAACACATATCTTGAAGAAAAGCATTGGAGCAAGTAACTGACTCGACACTTCTAGGAAGGAACTTACCCTAAGATCAATTGACCATGTGACATACACCTTGGATGTCACATAATTGACTTGAGGACCCTTGTGTTGCAGAGCATACTTCAAGAAGGTTAGTTGTGGGCCCAAACACATATCTTGATGAAAAGCATTGGAGCAAGTAACTACCTCGGCAAACATGTCGAGGAGAGTTGGGCACAAGAGGACATGTGGCATGCAATTACAGGGAGGACACCTTGCATGAGGACATTTGGAGAATTAACCACCATGTGAAGGAAACGTTGGACTAGCAACTTGTTGGATAATGCATAATCTTGGAGGAGAGGCATCATGCTTGGAGGATGCACAACCTTGTGGTTTGCCCAAACTCTAGTGTGACACTTGTCATCCTTATATTGTAGAGCGCTCCATGGAGGATACCTTATTGACATAGGTTTAAAGTTACTTGTGTGGATCTAATCCATATTTTGGGTTGACCTCCTCACCTATTCTATATAAAGCAAGGAGAAAGACTTTGTCATTACTCACTATTCATGTACTCATTAGTTTGTATTTGTAGATTTCTTGGAGAAGTCTTGTAGGAAGCAAGACATATGGTTTTGGATGTAAACCCTAGACGAGACATTAAGATGAATGCTAATGCTAGGCATGAGCTTGGGTCTTGGCACTTGTGTGATACAAGAGAAGAATATCTAAGGTTTTTGCTGTAAATTATAGTGGATACACAAAGATGACTGCTAGCACTATGGATGACCTTGGTCTTTGTGTGATGCAAGAGAAGACAACATAGGTTTGTGCAATGTAATCCCTAGAGCAAGGACTTGGAGCCCCATTAGTAGAGATGTCTTGGAAATTGGGGTTGATGCATAGTTTGAACAAGACTTGATATTCCATTCCGACATTGTTTAGAAGTCTTGGTATTTGTGTGATGCAAGAGGAGAGCTAAAGTAAGACTAGAAGCTTGTGTGATGCATGCTTGCAAAGTCTCCTAGAAGACTTGTGTAACTAGGGCAGGCAAGAATCTTGGAAGGTTAGGCACTAGGGTTTCTCTTGGAGCATTTGTACTTACGTGATAAAGAAGGTTTGGGGTTTGTGTGATATAAACCCGAGAGTAAGACATGAATGATCAAGGAGGGAAGAAAATCGAGAGCTTGTGTGATGCAATATCGGAGAATCTCCATGAATACTTGTGTGATGCTAGTGGGTGATCATGGGTGGACTTGTTACCGTTGATACTAGCTTCCTTTTTAGCCTTTGACGGATAGGAGTAACTTGATGTGACGCCTTGCTAGGAAGTGATTATTAGTTAGGATTTGTTATTAATGGTCAATGACCTAGCTAGGGTTTGACTTTGGATGCATTGCAGATTCCTAGTTTTGTGATAAAATAGAAGGAATATCTTTGATATGTTGTTGGTATGTACTTGTATTTAAATTCTTATGTATATATGAAGTATAATTTGCTGACCAAACTGTGTACTTGCAGAACTGATGTTAACTTTAAGCTTATCTTCTCATGGTGACTGGAGTATTTTTAAGTGCTGGTTATATATGTTGATTTACCATAACAGTGAACAGAATTTGTTGAGTGATTTGACAAGTAAGCAGAAGCTAAGATGGGAGTTTTGTGGCAATAACCAACCTGATCTTTATAAGCTATTTTTAGATCTGTCGTATGCTGCTATAATTTATATTTCAAACTCAGTCTTAAAGCTGAAAATTTCACAAGCAATAGATCCTGTAAACCTCCAGTAAATGAGATGAAATATCTGACTTTGCATTCAACATAAGTTCTCAAAATTTCCACATGGTATCAAAGTTGATTGGACTTAGATTTTCTTCTTGCTGATTTGAAGGACAAATATTTCAGTTGTTGAACATGGGAGAGGTTGTTGGATGGTGAAACCCTAGTATGCTTGAGATGAGAAGCTGCAGAAATGAAGGGTTTGATGAACCCTAGTTGCACCTGAACATCTACAAATCAATGACTCGTACATAATTTATTTGCAGCCACTATGATGCCTAGGAGAACCTGTAGGCTGTGCTAGGTGACTGATTTGTTCCAATGGATGCCAGTGTTTGGAGGCCAATGTTGGAAGTGGATTGATGCCTATGATAGGGATGCTTAACCATTTGATTATTTTGCTGACATTTGGAGATGAAGAGAGGCTGATTCACTTTGTATTATCGGTTGTCTGTTTTGGTTGAGTCGTGACAAGGGTTTACTAGAGTGGTGACCTTCTTCAGTGTCAATGACTTGTTACAAATTGGAGGGAACAACAAAAGTTATTCCTTCCAGAGTATGAGTTGTACATCTTGTAGACTGAACTTGTTGAGAGATAGATTATAGATGTGATAGCTAGTCTGATGCTGAGCTATTGGTGAACTTAGCAGGTCATTTTGTGCATTTGTATATGTAAAGTTTGTGCTTTGTACCTGATCTTCGAGAGTTGCCCTTTCACGTTGTATTCTTCATATGTGGTTATACTATTACTCTTGTCTTGGAGCGTTGGGGTTTCGGGAAAAACCCTAGAAAGACAATGGACCACTAGGGTTTGGATTGACTCTAGTATAACAAAGGAGCATTTGGCATTGAAGAATATTATGGAAGAGTAACTTTGAGATAGGTTCAAAACCTATGGTGGTGCAATGATTGATTCGAAGCTTGCAAATTTGCAATTGATGGGAGTAGAGATGTGTACTAGTAACAAAGTTGTTAGATTCACTCACAAAGAGGGAGTTGACATTGATGTTACTCTTGCTTCGAGATTCTCGCAAAAATAGGAAGGTGACCCTGTTGATGCTGTTGCTTCAATGTCAGAAGTTTTGAGATGAATGTCAGAGATTCTAGTTTTCACATTTTGATGATACTCCTTTATGGGTCGTTGCCACTTTTACTATGAGCTCAGTATTGCATGATTGACTATTCTTGCAAGATGTCTTGACCAACTCTTAGGACTGAGAGGCTGAGGGGAAAGGCCCAACACCTCTAGCACATTGCTTGGATTTCTTGTTGAAGGTCCAAGATGGCCCTTTTGACATGCAAGCTATAGCTTACAATGGCAGTAACATGTGCTCAAGTCAGTTGGTAGCAAGCATCATGACCAAACCTCAAGGACTTGCAACGCAAACTTCACCAGTTGCTGCAAAAGAACAGGTTCTTGACTCTGAAAGCTGCAGCAGTGATCTTCTATCATTCCAATCTCGTTGCAATACATGGAGTCTGTTTTTTATCATGGCAGGATGCCAGAGCAACGGCTACAGGAAGTTCCTTTTCTTCCTGGTTTCATAGCTTATCCTCCATCAGCAGCAATACAAAAATAGTTATTTCTGCTCAACGATGCTCCAGGGATATGCTCTCCGATCACGCCCTCTCAGCAGATTGTGGGGTCAAGATTTAGCGTCAGGCTTCTGGCCTGATAATCTCCACTACCTGTAGGTTTGTTTCAGGGTTATGTTGCTCCCTTGCATGATACTTCGTGTTTTGTAAATGAGAGCTTTGCTTACTTTGGTTGTTTTTAATTCAGAAACCATGTTGCTCCCCTGCCTGGATCTCTATATTTCTAAGGGGAAGAAGTTTACTTTTTAGTTTGAAGCTTTTTCTAGCAGGTTGCTCATTTCAGGATCCTGGCATTAAACGCACAAGCTATTCAGTGGAGTGCCTCTTGCCACCTATTTACTGTAAGATGCTCCTTCATTTCACTTCATTGTTTTAACTTTAATCAATAGATAATTTTGTGCGTGTGTGTGTTCTAAAATTGTCTTAAACTGAAACCAACTCTGACTGAATACCACTTGAAACAAGTTCTACCTTTATAGCAAATAGATCCCCTGTAGTTCTTTTCTTTGCTAGAAACACTCGTCCAAAAGCCCCTCGGCTGATGGGCTTCAAAATCTCAAAATCGTCTATAGAAGTCCTGTCTTTGGAAGCAGGATGGACAGGACTAGCCCGTAGACTCCGAAGCACATCATCTTCCATTGGGCCATCTTCATCCACAATGCTACTCGACGTATCTACCTTCTCTTCTTCTGGTTGTACCAATTCACAAAAATGTAAATACTTTTCCCTATATTCAAACCCAACCATAAGAAATTTGTCAGCATCTCTGTCAATGAGAAACATAGAAATACACATTCTCTAAAATTACAGAGCAACAGTTGATGAAATTTAAGGTCCAAATAGCAAGAAAAATATTTAAACTACAATACTGACTGCAAAAATAACAAGTTGAGAAATATAAACTAGGTAAAAGCGAATTAAAATTATCAGCTGCAAAGACATCATAATGTGACATATTGCTTCCTTCATGGAAATAAGGAGGAAAAACGGCAAAGGACATAATTTGGGGAATCAAAGTAAAAGAAAACAGCAAATGGAAGAAAATTTCTTCTCTTGAAGACACTGAAATCCCATCAGAAGCAGTGAGTACCATGATGTCAGGTTGTTAAGTTAATCAATAAACAAAACAGATAGAACATGTCCCTGAGATTTGGGAAAATATTGGCTAATTCGGAATTTAGCAGCACTCATCTCCTCAATCAGACTGGTGTAGAAATCATCCTATTTACAACATGCATTTAAGCTCAACCTATAAAGCTAATGCAAGAGCTATTGGTGCAATGGTCATTTAGTAAATTAAACAAAAAATGGTCCTTATAATATAGAAAAGGCATCTGCGTAGATCTTCCCTAAACAATGAGAATCAGCAACCAACAGAATCATACCCACAATATAATATTAAATTTAGCCAGAAATTTCAAAATAACATAACCAAGACACAACAGTCTTCCAAAAATAGTCAATGGGAAAAGCCATGCTATGAGAAAGCTTTTTAATTTATCAATGGGAAAACTTGTATTTAAATAGTTAGAATCCAAGCAGGGCATCGTAGCATGATCTTGTATATAATTCCCAAATCTATCTTTTTCTCGTGAAGTATTCCAATATTTTTTATATAATATATTTGTCCTATAATGGATATTTTTATATACCAGATCTTCTCAGTATTCTTGTCGCATATACGAACCTTGTCCATTACATTGGTATCAAAGCATTCCTCTATGTATACGAACTTTGTGTGTTACATGGGTATCAGAGCATTCCTCTGAGTATACAAACTATGTTCATTACATTGGATATTTTTACAAAAAACAAAAGTAAAAATAAATAAATAAAATAAAAACCACACGCACTAGGTCGTCAGGTTGTTATCGATGACCCCTTGCAGACCGGCCCACTACTATTGCAGCTGCATAGTCGACCACCACCTGCTCGTTACACACGGCCGCCAACCACTGCCTTGTCATCAAGCCTCCTGTGATTGCCGCATTTTCCCTTATTCGATCGATGCTATAACACAGCCTATTGTGGACATCCGCCATAGGAATCTAAAAATAAAAACAAAAATTGCTTGCAGCCATCAACCATCGTCGATCGGCCACCACAATCAACATTGTTGTCTCGACCAAACTCGTAGCTTCCAATCTCCCTTGCTGACCCTCTGCACAGTGTATCCCAACTAGCCATTGACCGACCGACACAGTGTACCCCGACTACAGCAGTTCGACGCCACCACAACCGCCTCATATTTCCATTTCTGCAGCCTGCTGCACTAAACTTGGTCATGAAACACAATTGGACCTTGTCAATCACCACAGGCATTGCCATCATACCAGTTTTGTAGCACATTTGAATTATAGTGTCATCTGTATAGTTTTGGCTGTGAATCAAAATTGAATTATAACATTGCCATCACTGGTACACTATTGCAATACTTTGTATCGTTTATGTCCATTCTCACTCACAGCCCTAACGATCACGACCTCATAAGAATCGCTTTAAATCTTTTGCAAAGAGAGATTAATAAAGGATTTAAAAGGCTTTTTGAAAGGGCTAGGACATCACTATATTAATATACAAAGTAGAAATTCACAATGGTACTTAAGTTGGAAAGGGCATCCGTTGATTTAAGAGCGAAAGAGAAATTTTGGTTTATTATTGAAAGAGAAATGCAATAAAGTATTCAATAGTATTGAAAAGAAAAATTAAAAAGGAGAAGCATTATTAAAGTAAAAGGTGAAAAAGTAATTGAACATCCACTTAACAAAACAAGAATTATAAGGATTCATTAATAAAGTTTTGAAGGTTCTATATATAAAAGAATTTAATTCAAGCTAAAAAAAGAATGTGTGAGTTAAAAGTTAAATTGAAGGTTTAACCAACCTTATAAGATCAAAGCTATTCAGAAGAGAATACATACATATATATACATATATAAGAGAATTTTGAGGTACATAGTGCAAGGGGATTAGTTAAATAAATAACTAGTCCAAGGTATTTATAGATAAGAAGGGGAATACACTATCATATTACAAAATTTGTTTATATATATACCCCCTTGGCTAATGTATTTTTGACAAAATTATCAACAGAGTGAAATGGAAACTAGTAATAGAAGATTTCCTAAAGCTTTTAGTAAGTGTGTTGGTGCAATATTTAAAACCAAGCGATCAATTGCACGAAGGGATATTATAATCTCTATCAATCCTACTATAGATGGTAATTATGTTAGTACTAAATGTGCTAACCAATTAGTGATTCCAGAATCGAATATAATTGAAATGAATTTTGTTGACACAAGTGACAAACAATACAACATAAGCAATCTACAACTAAGTATTGGGGATTATACTTTTATCTTGCAATTTCCCATGGAAACCTTATTTTTTGACGATAGTGACATTGTTTTGGGCTCAACCTGGATGGAAACTCTAGGGTCCTTTAGCTTAAATATGAAAAATAAGTTTTTGACATTTTCCCACAGAAAAAATAACGCTTCAAGACATTACCTTGAAGCCAGACTCAATGACGTCAAAAGACATACAAGAAATCTCAAAAGTAATCCTTCAAGAAAGTAAAAAAGCGATACAAAATATGCAAAGGGAAGTTGACAAAGACCATATTGAAAAATTTAAGAAGCTTGAGGACAAGAATGTTGAGAATGTAACTAGGTTCGATCTTCATTAAATGTACTCGGTCATGACTTGATGATCTACTTGTCACAAGAAATCTAATTATTGATGTACTCGTCAAAAAGGAAAAGAAAAGATATTATTTGTAAAAAAATATTTTTTGTGGTCCTAGGTCAAAGCACCTATTGAGTGCTCTAGGGGTCTTATTGACAAGTCAAAGGGTCAAGGTCATGATGTACTAAGCCCTAGGAGGGCTCATGTATCAAGAAGGAAAATTATTGTTGTTAATTTTAATGTAAAGAAGCCCCCAAGTGATGGGTCAACCAGTGAACACCAAGTCGGCCTAGAGAGGCTAATTCGCTCTCACATGAAGCTTATTTAAAGAGGCATTCACTCATCATTTGGAGTGACACAGAGCAATACATCTCTTTGATCCAACGAAGAAGAGGAAGATTTGATCCAGCAAAATAGTGGAGAGAAGAAGAGCAAATTTCCGGAAAGAAGAAAAAAGTATTTTTTTGTTGTCTTGGCTCACACGTAAGAGTTCCTTAGAGGAACTAGGGTTTCAATAGAGATACTTTTGCAAGGATTTGGATTGGCTTATTGACTGGTCTATCACTTGGGTTTGGCTTGGTTTGGCTCTTGGAAGTCTTCATTGGACAGATTCTATAAGAAGAGGAATTTTTTGGGTTTCCCCTCTTGGGGTTTTTCCCTGGCTTGGAGCCTATTTCCAGTGTCTTTTGTGTTTGCGTTGATCTTCTTTATTGCCATTGTTTTGATGATAGTAATCATAGAATAACAAGAGGATAATGATTTAATCTATATCACAAGAATTGTCGATGAAATGAGAGAAAACAATTTTAAATGAAGCCCTAATTCTATGCCCTAGGTTGTCTCAACAAAGAAATCATTGGAAAACAAGGTACAACAACTTATCAAAAAGGAAGCATCGAACTTAGAATTCCAAGTTGAAGAGAAAGGAATAAATATCGATCTAGTGGATATCACAACTCAAGAAGAAGACAAGCCAATTGAAGCAAAGATACACTTAGATGTCACAGTTCAGACAATGAATATCCCAAGTGAAGGTTCTGTAACCAACTCAACAACATCGTCACCTAAAGTAAATCAAAACATTGCCACACACATGATAAAGGAAACACAAACCAAAAGAACTCCTTATCTACATCCGAATCACAAGAACAAACATCCCAATCAATCTATGAATTTGTATCACTTAAAACATAAACAACAAACTTATGTTCCACAGAATATTGAAGTTTGCACAATTCAATCCAGTGATAAAAGTTCAGCACAAGTTTCTAGTAACCAAAAGATTCCACAGAAGATTAACTTAGGATGGTCAAATCTCTTCTGAGTTCGACAATTTTATTTATCACTCCAAGGATCTTATCAACTTTTATCAACAAAGACGACAGATCAAAGAATTCCAAAAGATGCGAATAAGATTACAGAGACTAACAACACATGATATGTCTTGTCAGCAATAAGCTTTGACGACAAAGCTTTTTCAAGAGGAAGACAATGTTATGAATAATCTATATATAAAATAATACAAATAATGTAAACAATAATAATAATAAATAATGATTAATTAACTAGTAATTAGTTAATGAAGAGGTATGTCGTTAATGAAGTGCTATTAGGGGTATTGAAATAATAACACTCAAATAGATGTTGGCTTAAATTTGTCTCAAAACCCCCAGATCTCGTTCAAAAAATCTCAGATCTGAAAATTTCCTTGGATGATTTCTCAGATCTATCCCTGACTGGGCTACAAACACTAGCACATCTAATTCACTAAAGCAAAAACCTTTGCATGTCATTAAATTAACTCACTCTTTCGTATGAAAAGAAATTACTTTAAAAATTCCTTTAATTAAAGTAACTGCTAAGGTTATAAATCCTTTAATTAAAGTAATTGCTAAGGTTAAAGGACCTTGGACAACTTCCACATTTCTAAACATTTAAACCTGTGTGGCAGCACTTGTCCAATGCTACTATCATCATGTAACTCCACCTATATTCAATGTTTAGCAATTCCCACTCTTAAGTGCCACTCATCAAGTATAGTAACTGTTCTTTTCTTTAAAAAAAATCGGGAACACTGCCTATAAAATGGCTCTTAGGCATTAATGTAGGAGGCTTTTGTGAAGTGTGCTAAGATAGTCTGAAAGAGACCATATGGTCCAAGCACACATCCATGCTGCCTTGAATCTGGCATGGATTGGCATCCATAGCTTCTCTGGAGAGTTTCTATTCAACTCTCAACATACATATTTGTTGGGTTATATGGTGTTCAACAACACCATTTCCTACTGAGATTTATATTTGTTCTTCCAACTCCGTGTTCAGTTCTGGCTGAAATCACTTGTATTTTGTTCTTGTTGCTATTATTCAGATCTTTGTTGTCAGTACTCTTAAAACTGTTGAAGAATTTGCAGCAGTTATTTCATTGTTAGTTTCAGATCTTGGGTTGCTTTAGCTTTCAGGTTTTCAGATCTAGTTCTAGATTTCATTTTTTCAGATTATTCAGATTTCAGTTATAATAGCAAAACTCTTGGTCAGCACATATCAATGGTATCAGAGCCCCAATTGTAAACAGTTTCATCTCACATTTTCAGTTATATACACTTCAGAATATAAATCAGGTTCATCACACTCTTACTCTTGCTGCGTGGTGTGTTTGGTGGGTGGGTGTGTTGTGAATTATGTACCAACCTTCAAGTTAATGTATAGAGGGCTCTATTGAGCCTAAATATGGGTACTTGACACAGTAATTTTTAGATTATTTGGCTATCTGGGTTAAGGCTGACCCAGTCAACCTCTTGTGCTACACCCCAACCAGATCTCTTTTATTTTATCATTTTAGTGCTGTTTCATTTCTGATGTGGTTTCACTTCGCTCTGTTAGGGTTCTTCAAAATGTTCACCGCAAATATACTCTCTTTAGCCTGGTGGGTTCGCTCAAGTTGTGATTTACAAGCAGGAGGTCTAGTGGTCAATTCCCAGGCTGGCTGTCATTGTGATGATACATAGGCTGGCTGCTGTTTCAGATGTGAAAAAAGGTTTTTTCCAATGTCTTTTGAGGACAGCAACTGATTTCTTTGGTTTTTACTCTCTCTTTCAGCAGCACCCTCTTTTTGGCAAGTTTTCCGATCATTTCAGTAGATTTAAGGGGATTCCTTCTGCAGATTTGTGTCCTTTCTTAGGGCAGTGCAACTCCCTTTCTCTCTTTTCCGCCAAAAACATTGGAGTTTTTTCAATGCAGTGCTCGTACCTTGTGCATTGATGTATGGAAAATGGCTTTGTCCACATCTTAACAGGGCTAAGTACCATATTTGGGACTGATCAAATGACATCCCTTCTCCACGCAAGGGTTTATGTATGTATTTGGAAACCCCCTTCCTGCCCTCAGTAATGACAGCTATGACTTTGTTTGCCTGAAATAGGATGAAATCCTTGATTGATTACTCACTATGTAGAGCCAGATCTTTTGTCACACCAAAAATAACAAATGCAAATTTTCATGCGGTGGGGGTGTGGAGTTAATATAATTTACGAGGGTGGGGGTTTGGGGAGTTAATATGCAAATTGTAACATTTTGCATTATCACTCCATGAGGGTGAGGGTGAGGGTGAGGGTGGAGGGAGTTAATAAGCAAATTTAGAAAATGTTTTACACCTTATTCAGCACAGTCAATCAACTTGAAACTGAGGTCTCCAATCTCAAGATGGCTGACTTCACTAGCATCGAGTTGTATATTGCAAGGTTCAAGAACCTTAAAGCTGACATCATTACATCTGTGGCAAGGAAAACTCAGATTCAAAATATGTAACTATTGTTTTGAGTAAGCTTTCTCATGTGTTCAAAATTTTTCTATCATCTTTTTACAACATTCAACTTTTCCTGAAAACACCTACTTCACCTGCTTTAGAGAATGTGTTCTCTAACCTTGTACAGCAGTAAGTACCTAGACGAATTTGGGTGAACTGCCCCCTAGAGATCAAGCCTTTTCCAAGCCCTCTACATCCTCATGCAAGCATGAGTGTGCAGGGGAAACTCCCAAATCCTCAAAGAAGAAGAAGAAAGCATGCTCTTATTGCCATAAGGAGGGTCATTCCTTCAAAATAATCTTGTCTTCAAAAGATTGAAAAATTGCTAGGCAAACAGCTAGCAGCAATGACCTCTTAAAAGACAAGTTTGGCTATTCTAACTCTGCACATCTAGTTGTTCACTCTGCTATGTGGTCTTCAACTTCTTCACAGGAATGGATTGCAGATTCAGGGCCTAAAAGACATATGAAGAAGCACAAGCACCGTTTCTCTAACTACAGTGATCAGCACCAAGGAGACAAGGTAACTATCAATGATGACCCAACTGTGCCACTTTCTGGTTGCAGCACTGTTGTGATTAACAATACCAAGTATGCCATGTTCTCTATGTTCCTGGGGTTGGACCAAATTTACTATCTATCTAACACATCACACACACCAATGAAAAGGTGAAATTTTGGTCAGACAGACAAGTTATCAAAGATATTAGAGATGGGTTCAATTAAGTTTCCTCCGGTCTTGTGATAAGTCATTTTCTATGGGTCTACACCATTGAATCCAAGAATGAGCAGATGGAAGATCAAATGTCTCCAAATTGATGGGCAAGGTCTGTACAATGGTAATGCTTTCTGGCAGTTTCTACTCAACAAAATGGTGTAGTTCAACTTACAAATAGGGCTATCAAGGAAATGGCTCATTCTATGCTTCACTTTCAAAGCATGAAGCTCTCTCTGAGACAGTTGTTTATGCAACATTTATCATCAATCGCACGTCTACATGTGCAGTTATTGTTATTACTCCTTATGAGCAATTGCATGGGCAGAATCCCTGTATCCCATACTTAGGTTCTTTGAGTCAAGTGCATGGGTCCCACCACCTCATGAAATGCATGATATATCACCTATCCATTACAATGCCGACTTGATCTTTGTGCCATTACGAGGTCTTGGAGGGCCTTTTGACTCAATAAATTTTTCTTTACAATATGTAACATGTCCAAATGGGTCTTCAATACATGACAATGACTCAATTGACTTTATGACAAAACCAAGAAGCACTCAATGGGTGCTTGACCTAAAAATAAATTTCCCTCGATAATGAAACCCATGTCTCAAGAACACAAAATACATAAAATCATGATTACATATGCCACCATTATGAAGACCGGACCTAGTTACATATTTCAACAAATGCAATAATGGCGTGGATTTGTACTGTCACCTCAGCAAACTTCCTCCCGCTCTTTAGTGGAATTTCACCACACAAGAGACTTCCCCGTCTTCACCTAAAGGATACTCTACATCAATTGGCTCAAGGTGATATGTATGAAGGCTAAGCAAGGTACTTCTTGAATGGACAAAGGGCACAAATCTCTATGTATAGGAACAACATACTACAACCAGAGCCTCTAAAAAATTACTTTATGCCTAAGGTTTCAAGGATAGCTCAAAAACAAGAGTACTCTAAGCATAGAAGCATGAAGAAAAGTTTTCTTAATGGTGAAATCAACAAGGAATGGAAAGCCTTCAAATAAGCCTAAATTAAGATTAGGGATTTGTAGGGCACAAATTGCCTAAGGTTTATGACACCAACCCTATTAGAGTAAAATCCACAATGAAAAAAGCTACATTTTGAGTTAAAAGAATCAATCAAGGTGAGATCAAGCCAAAATAGCCTGAATGTCTTCCTCTAGGAGGCCTTAGTTCAATTTGGCCCTAGGCCCTAGCGGCTAACCTTAAAGGGCTTAGGAATATAGAGGGAAAAAAAATGTGAGTTATAACCACCACAAGGATTCCCAATGCCTTTATCTACTTGAGTGATGGAATTTTTAGGGCTAAATTTTAGAGATATCAAATCTATGCATGAAGTATGGGGGTAAACTCTAGTTTCCACTTACAAATGCTAGCTATCACTTTAGGAGGGGAGAAATTAATTAGAAGAAAGCTCACTAAGAGGTATTCTATGGCATTCAAGGAAGATAAGTTTAACATGCAATGATCAACCAAGATTCTCCAATATAAATATGCACTTAGAAATCAAACAATAGAAAAGCCCTAGCATGTATCCATCACATGGAAAAAATAGAAATAAAAATAAAAATATGCAATCATACTCACAATTTCTCCAAGAAATTTACTTCTGCCAATCCAAAAAATACATCTCCAACCACGCTCCAATAGCAATGGCTCCAAAAAATAACATCTCCACAAGTAGCGAATAGCAAAAAGGCAAAGTCAAACTCTCTAAAGGAGGTCGAAATCCACAAGTGATGATGAATAAAGAATGGAGTGAACCTATCACATCCATTAACCCAACTAAAAGCCTTATAACAAGTTTGATTTTAAGTAGACATGAAGTAAATTGGTCACAAGCCAACCCAATATTTCATCAAAATAAAATATGCCACTATTTGCCACACGTGTGAGCCAAAATCCCTCTCAAAGCATGACATCATGCTCTTTTAGAGCTAATATAGAGCTAATAAGGCTCCAAAAGTGTAATGAATAGGCTATATGCATTTCCAACCATCATGGTCAACCACAATTTGAGGAAAGGTCCTCAAGTCAACCCTCAAAACATCTCCATGTCCAAAAGCCATCTTTGGGTGCCCTGCATCATTTCCATGGGTGACATCTAGACAACGTGGTGCACTATATCGCAAGCCTTGGGTCCCCATGAGGTATTGCAAGCCCTCCCTGATCATCCTGGGGGATGATCATCATCATCTAACTCTGGATCAAGGCATACCCATAAAAAACAATGTCAAAGCCAACCTGGGGGCATGTTGTGTCCTTTGAGTACATCATTAAGTATCTCCAATGCTAAAGAAAATGAGCTCAATGTTTTCGCATCTGCAAGTGCTTTGCGGTGTCAATCAACTATCAAGATCAACAAAGTGCCCAATGCTCTGTTGTGGAAGGGCAATATGGCATTTTCAAGGTCATCATGCTCTTTGGAAGTGAGATAGGGCATGGGCCTCATGTGGAATAGGTGTGTCATCAAGGCCTAAGTTGCTTTGTGAAAAACTACCTAGAAAAACCATCTCAAACTCAAGTGAAAGCAACCACTCATTACAAACAATGACCGTAGATGCATCATATTACACCACACATAATTGTTAAGGGCATTACTTCAAATTGGGATCACCTTCAAATATCTAACTAGGCCAAATCCCATAAAAGTGTTCCCTACCTTGTTGAAGTGGGCTAGGTAATCAACCCTATTAGGTGATTCCAACCCTTAAGGGAAGGTGACATTTCCAAGGTCAACCCTTCAATTCATAAGTGTTAGTGACAATAAGTGGCAACACATGGAAACGACTTCATGGATAAGTGCCACAGCCAGGGGACCCACTAATGAAGATCCACATCCTAAGTGTATAGATGTAATGGAAGTAGCAATCGTGGAGGCATAAGTTACCACTTTCTTCAGCATGCTTTTTCCATCCCTTCTTATGCACCTTTTACTTCTTTTTTATAATGCTTTATATGGAATGTAGCTGATGTGTCCAAGTTTTCTTTTTATGATTTAGCATTTATTTACCCCTTAATGACGAGTCGGTCTCTCACTCATTAGGGTTGGGATATGCAAATGTTCCATATGATAAGATGGAGCATCTAGTGCTCAAAAACAGGGTGATGGCTAATGAGGGGGTTAGAGCTCATGTTGGGCTTTCGCCCACGCACTAATTACATCCCGACCATCTTTTGAATTTTAACTTTTCTTTTTCTTTTGTTGTGTCCATATTGTGCTTTTATCTTTCTTGTAGTTGCATCAATGTCTAGGGAAAATTTTCCCAACCCTACTCAATGATGTCGATGTATGAGTTCCAAATCCTAGTGAACCAATGATAGTTGACCCAAAGAATAGATGTGATATCAAGGGAATGATGAAAGGTGTTAAGCATGGTATGGACATGGGCATGCTACTTCAATCCAAGTTTCCCAAGTAATGCCCCTCCTATTACCCTAAGGCCTTAAAGAAGGTCCCATTGGACTAGGGCTAAAGATTAAACCCACTGGTGAGGTGAGAGAACAAGTTTACAGTCTAGATCATTCAATCATCCAAAACACCTCTTTATCCATGTTAGAATGCCCAAAACATTAAGTAAAAGCACTTGATTCCAAAATATTTGAAGTACCTGCCGACTTGTAGCCCATCAAAATTCAAAACAAATGTCTGATGGTGAGAGGTGTATGACCCCTGCAAATGGCGAAGGAATGTGGCATATCATCGTCATTGGGCAATGTCTAGGGTGGTTCGCTAGTTGGCTTTCCAAGATAGGAGAATTTTTTTCTCCTATAGGGTTATCCATTTTTGGTGGGTAATATGGACCATTTTTCTTATGTATGCATACCTCTTTGGTCATGGCCATCATTCTTCATGGCAATTTCACAATTTATGGTGCATTTGCACTCTCGAAAGCAACACCTCACACTCTCCAAGGCAAAGAGGACGTCCATTGTGCTCTCTAGGGCATGCTAAATCATCTCCAAGTTGAACTACCCAAAACATCTTTCCCAAAGTACCATTCCAAGCATTATTTTTCTAATTAAAGGAGGTTGGACTTCTCTTGGGACAGCTATGGGGGGAAAAAGAGGCAGTGTGGTACATCTTATGAGCAAAGGAAGGGTCACTTCAGTAGAGGTCACACCAATGGACCAAGGCCAAGACATAAGCAAGCAATGTTTATAGAAACACAAGGAGTTGTCCAACTTTTCCTAGTCGTTGAGAGGTCAAGCATCAACATCACAGAATGTTGAGCATCTTAAGGAGAGCAATGGACCTCCTAATTTTCCTTCAAGTAATTTCAAATCACTTTTCAAGAGAGCGTTGGACCTTTAAGGAAAATCAAGGCCCCTTGAAGCAATCCAAGCCTCCCCAAGTGGGATGTCACCTCCTTTTTAAGGTTTTAAGCAATGTACAATCAAACTATTCTAATTACTTAGTCTCCAAGCCTTTTGTGGATGACAATTCAAACTTTATGTAAGGTTTTTTAGACATTTTCCAAAGAGAAAAATGGGAATATCTTGAAAAACTCATCTATAAACAGAGAGCTCACTCTCCTCCCAAATCAATGTGAACTGTTGAGATCATTTTGCAATGATGTAATTAGTTTCATGAAGCTTTGAAGTCTCTTTTTCTTGGCTATTCTACATATTTTCAAAAACAATTTTGTGATTAATTCAAGACTACTACAAGGTTATCAAGATCAATCCAATTGAAGGGCAACTTTGTCACTTCTCCATTGTTGGTGTGATGTAAGGATTAAAGCTCCTTGTTGGGCCACAGCCCTAAGGTTACTCAACAAGGATTTTATTTAGTTCATTCTATAGTTGATCTTATAATTGAAGGCTTTCCCCTTTGAGGGATCCCTTCTAGTAGGGCTTAGCTTCATGACTTGTCTTGATTAAACAAAGAGGTAGTTTAAATTCTAGGGTTCCACCTCTTTACATTAATCCACAAGTATTAAATAACCAACTTAAGAGGGGCATTCATCTTGACCCCAATAGCCCTAGTGGAGGTAAGGCACTTAACCCCTAATCCAACAACCAACCATTTTTTCTTAAAATTCTTGTTCTTGACTTTTATTTATTTATATTATTGAAAAAAAACCTAAAAATGGACAATTTGTAAAAACTTCTCGTTTCCCACCCCAGTTTTCAGTTTCACCTTATTTCTCCCATATAGTTAAATGCCCTTTCCCATATCCATACATTCAACAACTGAAGAAAAAACATATAAAATAAAAACAATAAAACAAATAAAAACAAGCAACGAACCAAAGAAGGCAAAAACACAAACAAATAAAAAAAAAAAAAAAAAAAAAAAAAAAAAAATGCTGAAAACACAAATTCTGAAAATTTTACTGAATGCTGGAAAATGCAGAAATAAAAAATCAGCAGGTACAAACAGTCTTTTAACACATTTGAACACCATGATTTTTGGTCAATGTGACCCTGAAAAAACCCCCTACAACTCTTGGAGAAACCCAGTTTGAGAGCTCTTCTTTATTTCTAAAAATGCATTTTTTAAAGTGAGAAATATTCAATAAAAAATCAGCAAGCAAATTTACAACTTATCTCTTTTCTCGTGCCTCGTAGCAAACTGGAAATTACAGCAAACATGACAGCAATAAATGTTGGACAGCCTCCTCGATTTTCGTGCCCACTTTCAGCTTTAAATGCTATTGTACGGCTGGCATTAAATGCATTGTACGGACTGCAATAAATGCGCTATACGGACCTCAATTTGCCTGTAGAAAAAGCAGCAAACTGCTCCTTGATTTCTGTGCAAACCACCCCTCGATTTTTGTGCAAATCAGCGGTACGGATTTCTAGAAAATCGTGCAAAAATCAGCCTTTCACTGTGTGCTGAATCAGCTGTACAAATCTGCTCAACTGCTGCCTTGGAATGTATGCCAAGCTGTTGTCTCCTTCTCCTCCTTGTCCAGAAATCTCCTTTGCTCTCTTGCTATCCTTCTCTCAATTTGCTCATGAAAGAATGAATGACCTCTTGCCTTCTTTTCCTCCTTTAACCTAATCCTAAGTGACTTTTGGGTAACCTCTAAATCCAATGGCTGAAATAGATTGAGATCTAGGACTAAGATTAAATGCTCATTTAAATCTCAATTTTTATTTTTTAACTCACCCCACTTTAATAAAGACCCACTTATTCATTTATTTCCAAAGTCACTTTTCCTTTCTAATTTTACATTAACTTTATTGAAGTCACTTTAAAATTAGACTTTAGTAACTTTATCACTTAAAGTCACTTTTAAATTAGATTTGACTTTATAAAAAATTATAAAGTCACTTTAGGAGAAAAATTAAATTCTTTTGGACACTTTTCCCTAGGCCAAAGATAAAAGCCTTAGGGAACCACCTGTCCTCTGGTACCAAATTTCAACAAAATTCAAAGATCTAATTGCCAAAACTAAAAAGTCATTGAAAATCTTTTTTTTCTCTACAATGAAGTTAAACAGATTATATTTTTTATTTTGACAAGTTTCTTGGAATTTGTGCCATATTGATGATCTAGAGGCCGAAGACAAAATGGCCCTTTGTTTTATGCTTTCAAGGTTTATCTAATATCATTTTGAGGGTTTTGAAGGTGTCTTCACAAATCAAAAATTTACTAACAGCCACATATTCTCAAGGATTGGTAAGGCTACTTGTCTATGGTTTTGTGAGAGAGTTTGTTTCTAAACCCTAAAGCCCTAGTTACATGACCTAAATGTTTTAACTACATACTATCAACATTTCGAAGTGCATAAAGCTAAGTGCTACAAAGAGTATTATCTTGATTAGGGCATTTTCCAATTTTGACCCTAGGGGGATTAGACCCCCTTTTTATGCAAGTTCAGATTAGAATGTTGTAACTTGTCATTTTCTTGCGTTATTATCATCGTTGGGCTATAGTTTCACTTATATTTCAATCCTAGAGCTCAACCACCCAAGGATCCATCCTGCTAGTGTGTTTCCACACTTCTGTGCTCCTTCAAAGACGCTCTAAACCTGGTATTTCTATGTTTATTTTAATTATAGATCTGGAAGTATAGGACAGTAGCATGCTTGTCCAAATCAGGTTACAAATAGTGCCAATCAAGCATAAGTCATCTCACTTGGTGTATGTACCTTTCCTTCACTCTTAAGCATCAAAGGTAACCAGTTATTGGGTATTTTGAGTGAGTTTTGTATGTTGGTTTGTATTTTCTGCAGTTGTCATTCATTCATCAAACTTAACATTTTGTTTCTACTAACTTTTAACCTTCATCATACTTAATGCTTCTAGGCACCAGTCTTGTAAGCTTCTTGGTGAAATGTGTATAGATTGGTATACCCCCAGCGACATTGTAAAGGTTGGCCTAAAGTGAGAGTAGATTGCGCTGAGGTGACAGTGGGTGCATCTCCTGTGTGCTTACCACTTAGCACCTTGATCACACCATGCCAAGGTTGCTAATCCAGGCAGCAACAATCCTCACCATAGGTTCTTCTTGTGTTGATACCATCAATGCAGCATTAACTAGTGATGGGATCAATGTGCAGAATTGATTTTGAAGCAAATAAATTCAACATTTGCACTAGATTTCCAGGCACTCACCATCACTCATGCCAACTCTTACAAATAAGGATTTAAAACACAACATACAAATCATAGTGACAAAGACCCATAACACAACGATGATTCCTTAAAGAATAACAACAAAAACCAGAGTTTAGCTCACACCCATAGCAATTGAGCGAAGTTGCAACAGCAGAGATCTCACAGATACAAACTAAATCTCCATGGTGAAAAAAACTGACCAATGCTCAGAATTTTAAGGGGATACACCATCCCTTTGTGGCCCAGTGCTCTCTTTTTCAGCACCAGATTTTTGTTACACAACCTGCTTTCCCTTCAAAAAATGGCATTCTCTTAAGAGATGTAATTTCTCATTTAAGAAACAGCAAGATCACACCCAGCCACCCACCCAAATAGAAAAAAATCTGATTTCTCTCTACTTTTCATTAACTCGACCAACTACACCTCCCAGCTGCCTTTCATCAATTTGGTGCATCATTGTGTCTTTCTTTCACTTCCTGACAACAAACAAACAGCAAGTTGTGTTCCCAACTAGAGGCGTAAATTGTTGATCTTTACCACTATGGATCCAATATTATTTATGGATAAAGTAAGAAAACCATGCATCTCGCCCTTCCCCGCATTGCAAAAGATATTTCCAAATTTCACTTTCAAAGCTGACAGTGGGTGTCCAATGATGATTGTGAGGTTGATGATAATAGATTAGAAAGAAAATATATAAGTAAACAGGACTGGATGTTGGAATTAAACATTATAGGTTATTTTTGGTTATGCAGGATTACCAGTGGACCAGAGATGCTCTGACATAACAGTCGTGGTATATAAGGCATTACCCACACCAAAAGTTTTGCCATTCGAAAGTAGGCTTGGGGTGCAAGTGTTCCAATTGATGTGATAGCATCTTCCCCCACTCTAGTTCTAACATCATCAGTGATTTTGATGTCATGCCTTGAAGGCTCTCTTTGGCTTCTGGTTGGTATTGATACCAGTGATTTTGATGGCATGCCCTAAAGGCTCTCTTTGGCTTGTGGTTGGTATTGATCATTGTTTTAAGAAACGGCCATTTCGATACCAAAACGGCCGAGTTGATCTGAGCCAATACCCTCCACAATGACCCACACCAAAAGTTTTGCCATTCGAAAGTAGGCTTGGGGTGCAAGTGTTCCAATTGATGTGATAGCATCTTCCCCCACTCTAGTTCTAACATCATCAGTGATTTTGATGTCATGCCTTGAAGGCTCTCTTTGGCTTCTGGTTGGTATTGATACCAGTGATTTTGATGGCATGGCCTAAAGGCTCTCTTTGGCTTGTGGTTGGTATTGATCATTGTTTTAAGAAACGGCCGTTTCGATACCAAAACGGCCAAGTTGATCTGAGCCAATACCCTCCACAATGACCCGGCCCTTGGAACGGTTCGTTTGGCCGAGTCATGGCAGACTCGGCCAACTCGGCCGTTTCCGTTATGACTCGACCAAGTCACAAAAAGCCAGCCCAACACACATAAAACAGTGTTTTAATAATTTTTTAATGGATTTTTAAAGTGTTTTTTGATTGGTTTGGACTCCAAGGAGTTATATGAATTTGCTAAATGTCATTTGGGGTCCATTTCCCCCTCCCAAACCCTATTTAACACACTCAAGTGCTCCCATTCTCTCACAATGCATTTGAGTGAGAGACTTCTTTGAGAGTTAGTGAGCAATTCTTGAGATTGTTTTTGAAGCAGCAGTGACGAGTCTTGGAGGAGCATTGTAGCTGGAGTGAGGAGCTTCTTGGGCAGCCATTTGGAGCAGCATTGAGGAGCTGATTCTTGGAGCAAGCTTGAGGAGGCAGTTTGTGCCTGGAGGTATTTTTTTTCAACCTCTATAAATCTGTTTTTGCTTAGTAAATTTTAGGTGCATATCTAGAAATCTTAGAGAGTGTTTTTTGTCAAATAAATGAACATTGAATCAAGGTTTTTTTTTTCATTTTCAGATTGTTTGCTTTCATTTCCTAGTCAAAAAATGGCACCTAAAGCAAGAGATCCTGCTTGGGCATATGTTGAAATGGTTGATAGTCAAATGCAATGCAAATTTTGCCATAGGAAAATTAAGGAAGGTCCTGGGGGCATTAATAGGATAAAACAACACTTGGCAGGGATTAGAGGCCAAATTACCCCATGTACCTCACCAGAAATTGGGGAGATTAGGAAGCATTTGTTGGCCAGCTTTGAGAAATTTAAAGAAGATAAGGCTAGGCAAAGAGACATACAGACTGAAATTGGGAAGAAGAGGGAGATACAAAAAATGATGGCTACCAACCCCCATTATGATTTTGAGGCTTCTTCCTCTATCCCTCAAACTGATACATCCAACCCTTTCCGATATGTTCCTCCCTCTTTTGGTTATGTTCAAGATAAGGGAAATGGTAGAATGAAAAAGGGTGATGTGACTATCAAAAGTTATTTCACTCCCTCCTCTCCATCAGATGCACATGGTCCTGAAGTTAGTAAAACTCAAATGCAGCCCACTTTAGATGACCATTGGAAGAAAGAATTGAGGGAGACTGCTTGTGAGTACATAGCTAGATGGTGGTATGATGCTGATATCCCCTTTAATGCTGCTCGTTCACCATATTATGAGCCTATGTTTGATGCCATACATGCTACTGGAAAAGGCTTCAAAGTCCCTACTATGCATGAGCTAAGGGGGTTTCATTTGCAGAAAGAAATTCAATCCATTAATGAGTATTTGTAAGAGTTCAAGGACTCATGGGCAAGAACAGGGTGTACCATCATGTCAAATGGATGGACTGATCAAAGAAATCGTACCATCATAAACTTTCTTGTCTTTTGCCCACAGGGAACCATGTTTTTAAAATCAGTTGATGCATCTGATAAGGTAAAAGATGGCCACTTGTTGTTTCAGCTATTGGATCAGGTTGTTAAGAAGGTAGGGGTGGCTAATGTTGTTCAAATCATCACAGATAATGCCTCTAACTATGTTCTTGCTGGTAAACTGTTAGAGGAAAAACACAAGACCATCTTTTGGACCCCATGTGCTGCAAATTGCATAGACCTCATGCTTGAGGATATTGGAAAATTAGATTGGGTCAAAAACACTATAGATCATGCTAAAAGCATAACAAAATTTATCTACAATCATACATTGATTTTGAGCCTCATGAGGAAACACACTGGGGACAAGGATATTATTAGGCCTGCCATCACTAGATTTGCTACACATTTTTTGACATTGCAATCTATGCTTTCCCAACATAGAAACTTGCAAAAGATGTTTTCCAGTGATGAATGGAATCAAAGCAATTGGTCTAACAAACCGGAAGACAAAGAATTGAAAAGGAAAGTCTATGAAGAAACTTTTTGGAGAAAGGAAGCAGAGATTGTGAAGCTTGCTGAGCCACTAGTTAAGGTGTTGCGGTTGGTGGATGGGAAAAGGTTGGCTATGGGCTTCATTTATGAGGCTATGGAGCAAAGGAGCAAAAAAAGATGGTATACAAGGATAGAGTGGCAAAGTATGGGCCCATTTGGGCAATCACTGATGAAAGATGGAACAATCAACTCCATCGCCTTATACATGCAGTTGGGTATTTTTTGAACCCACGGTATCATTATAAAGCTAAGGAGTCAGGAGCTTTGAGGGGGGAGGTCAGAGATGGACTGATTGATTGCATTGATCGCATGATCCCATTGGAGTCTGATCAAGCTGGAGATACACCGACAGGCCACAATCTTCAGCAATGCTTCAGGTACCTTTGGGAAGAACCTAGCAAAGATTGCAAGAGAAGCAGATGAGCGAGGTAAACAAAAATTTCAATTTTCAAATTGGTTTTCAAGCCTCTGTGGAAGTTTTTTGTAGCTTCATGTTCCGGATTCTCCACAGTTTCCAGTTCAGTCTGTCGACGTTTCGAACCCCAACGGGGGTCCATCCTCAGGACACTTCGAAACGTCGACAGACTGAACTGGAAACTGTGGAGAATCCGGAACATGAAGCTACAAATTTTCAAATTCTTAATAGTTTTACTTTCTTTTTTAAGTTTGTTAAATCGTTTATAATTTGAAAGTTAGATATAATTTGTAATTTTGTTGAGCTAACTCATTACACTCCTATGTGTTTTGCAGCACAATGGTAGGAGGCCTTGTTGGCATTATGGCACAGGTTTGGAGCTATAGCATAGGTGTTGTCCTTGATGGCAACTCTCTTTGGTAACAGATCTCAGTTCAGGAACTCAGAAAGAAGAAAATGACATATACGCAGATTCATCTAGATGAAGACGCGTATACACGCGGGTTATACATTACGAAAGCGCGTATATGTTGGGGATCATACTCTTGGTCCATGGTAGTTAGTCCTTGGGATTTGAACCTATGTTTTGGACCATGGTGTCTCATCAAATGTGTTGATCCCTAGTTTTGGGTTCATGGTAATGAAATGTTATGGTTTTGGACCGTGGTATTGTGGAAGGCCTAAGACTATAAAAGAGGAAGAAGATCTTGTGACAAATGATCATCTGAATTATTATTGAATATCTGATAAAGTGGTAGAACTGGAATACTAGTAATTGGGTGATGGTGCAGATCTGGATCTGATTGAAGGAGGAACCTTAGCGCAAAGAGAAGGATAAGTTCTATTGATGGGTCATAATCTTCAAGCTTTAATGATAGTATCTTTGCATGATTTTGGTCTGTTATATGTGGCGCTTACTTGATCTATAACACTGATAATCTGGGTTAATAAGCATTCTGAATATCTGAAAGAGCGAATCATCTTTTATAGATCTGTACGCAGGTTCAATGAAGCTAAGGCACGTATACACGCTAGTTCAGTGAATGAAAACAGCTTATACGCAGGTTGTTCCAAACACAGAAGCGTATGCACACATGTTTCAGGGTTCTGAAATAGCGTATATGTTTTGAGTTATGATTTAGCTGCTTCTATTTATTGTTGTTGTGTTTTGGGTTCAGATTTTGGTGTGTGGTTTCTGGTACTGTGTTTTGGGTACAGCTGTCTGAGAAGTATCTACTTGATTCAGATCCAATTGGTGAAAGGAGTTTGGTTGTTGGAGAAATTCTTGATGATTGATTGATGTTCATGGATCCAGTCTGAAAATTTATGAAACGTGGTCCGTGGAAGAAAGAGAAGGTTGTAGCCTTCTGTAGGCCAGCACCTACATACTAGTATCTTAGCTAGTGCAAGAGTTAAAGGGGGTTGCAGCTCCCTTCCAGGAGAAGCTGGAGAACGAGAGAGAGTTGGAGCTCTCTGCAGGTTGCAGCCTGCGTACTGGTAAAGGACTACACCAGTACATTGTAAAAGAAAGTTTCCAATTTAAAAGAAGATAGAGATGAATTGCAGCAGGTGGTTTTCACCCACATTGGGTTTCCACCTTATATCTTGTGTTCTTGTGTGTGATTGTCTTTCTGCTCTGTTTTACTATCTCTGGTTACTGGTTATTTGATTCTAAAACACAGATTAACAATCATCATCAGAAAGAAAAAGTAAATTAAAAGTTTGCTTTGTATACGCGGGTTTCCTTTTGCATAATTGCGTATATACGCGGGTTTAACTAGCTGAAGTAGCATATATAATTTGTTTTGAAAAAAGGAATATTTAACTTGATAATACTGATTCACCCCCCCTCTCAGTGTTATTTCCAACAATTGGTATCAGAGCTGGTCCTTCAGAAGAAGCTTGATCACTTGAAGGAAGATCTATCATCATGAACAACTACGAGAGGGAAGCATCAATCAGGCCACCGATTTTTTATGGGACAAACTTCGTATATTGGAAGGTAAGAGTTACTGCCTATCTTCAATCTCTTGGTACAAAAGGTCTGGGATATCATAGATACAGGGTTTTACTTTTCCGATTCAACACTCCCACCAATCCGTCTGAGAAAAAAATATGAAAACATTGCAAAGGTGGTCAATTACTCTATTAGGAGCCTATCTCAATCGAATTTGTCAAGGTAATGCAGTTTAAATCCGCAAAAGAGATATGGGACAAGATTGTTTTGAGCTATGAAGGAGATGACCAGGTAAAACGAGCAAAACTTCAAACCCTCAGGATTCAGTATGAAAATCTAAAGATGTATAATGATGAAAGTGTGGCTAATTATTTTCTTCGGGTAGATGAGATCGTTAATTGTATGAAAATTTGGGTGAAGAAATAAAAGAGGTTGCTGTGGTTGAAAAAGTTCTAAGATCTTTGTCCTCTAGATTTGAATCTAAAGTTTCTGCTATAGAAGAAAAGGAGAATCTACAAAACCTTAAAATGTCACAACTGTACGGAATTCTAACTGCTTATGAAATGAGGAAAGGAGGTCCATCAGACAGGAGAGTAGCCGCCTTCAAAGCTTCAGGCAAAGGAGAGTACTATGAGTCAGCACACGTGTCAGAAGAAGAAGAATCAAATTTTGTCAGAAATCTTCAATGGGGTACTGGAAGATTCAGAGGTAAGTTGCCTTTCAAATGCTTTGCTTGTGGAAGAGTAGGTCACTATGCTGCCAAATGTCCTCATAAGGATAAGATTGACAAGGGGAAGGAACCAGTTAAATGGAACAATAAACAGAATGCAAATAAGAAAAGTTATTACACCCATGAAGATAGTGATGGACTATCAAATAGCGATGAAGATGAACGAGGTAATCATTATAAATTTTTAATGGCCTTTGAAGACGATGATTACATGGATGCTATAGATGTGGATGGTTTTTATGAGGAGATTACTAGACTCAAAACATGTTTAGAAGAAAATAATATGATCATTGATACTCTGCAACTTCAACTTGAAGAAAAAGAAAAATTTCTTGAGAAGTTAGAATGTGAAATTCTTGGCCTTAGAAAAGAAATTGAGAAAACAAAGGCCCTTAATCTTAAATTTGTTAAGGGATCTAAAACTCTGGATGAGATTATCAATGTGCAGTGTTCCCCTCTAATCAAGACAGGTTTGGGGTATAATGGTAAAACATCTCAAGCTTCCACCTCCAAAAGTTATCTGGATGCAGCGAAAAGTGAGCAAAGACCTAATAGAAATCATCAGGTAAATCAGGGACAGTCTTCCGCAAGAACGAACAAAGACTATCAAGAAAATCGGGGGCATGCTACCTTAAGGACAAACAGAAGCTACAACCAGCCACAGGTAAAATCTTCCCAATTTTCATCAAGAATGGATGTCAGTAGAAACTACAATCGGTTGGATGATAGTCGCAGGAATTTCTTCAATGGCCAATGTTTCTCTTTCCATAACTTTGGTCACAAAGCAGCTCAATGTGTTGCCTATAAGACAATCACGACTAGAGAAGCTCAAAAAAAAAGAAGTATGCCTCCAATCACGAAGAGGACCTATAACAACTTTTCAGCCCTTGAAAGTGAAATTGAATGTTCTATTTGTAATAATTTGGTCATTAAGATTCTGAATGCAGGAGCAAGTTTTGGAAGGCAACTCAGAAGGAACAAACCTCAAGTGCCAAAACATGGAGAATGAAGGAACCGCAACTTGAAAGATGTGGGATAGATTTATATGCAGAAGGACAGGAAAATCAAT
>APFE030820738.1:0-11597 GCA_000404065.3 Pinus taeda | reverse complement strand
TAGCACTGGAGGAAGCAAACAGAGCTATCGGGAGTAATATAGTGTATATGCAGGCGGAATACACTATCGGGAGCTATTGAAGGAGCAAAGGAGGCATTTACAGTATCGGAGGCATTTAACACTATCGTTGGCCAAAAACTATACATATATGGAAAATACACTGTCGGGGGGCAGAAAGACTGAGTTATATGGCAAATACATTGTTGGCGCAGACTCCCGGCAAATACACTATGGTAAATACACTATCAGAGCAGAGAAGGTTATGTATATAGGCGCATATATACATATATATCGGCGACAGTACTAATCGGTGATTCGGCTATGCGCCATCACCCTAAACCCCAATTGCAATACATATGTGCGGACCCGACGACATATATGTCCGGATATATAAACAGATGAAGTCCGGGTAGTATTTCACATATATTGTTATGTATGCGGGCCTTAAGTTGATATATAATATATTATATATATATATATATATTATATATATATATATATAATCATATATATATATATATATATATCTATATGTATATATATATTAATATATTTATAATTATATATATATTATATATATATAGTATTATATATATCTATATATATATTTTATTATATTATATATTAAGGGACCAGAGACCCGAAGGGTTATAGCAACAACCCTATATTATATCGCATCCACAAGAGGATCGGCCTGTTGGCCATCGACGATGTCATGGGTCGATATATAAAGGACCCCGAAAGCCTCATTTTGTTGATTGTGATTACATAGCCAGACCCGATGGGTTTTACAAACCCAACTATATAAACCTTGAGTTCCACGCGTAAAGGTTTTTCAATGTATTTGCGGGTTTTGGTGTAAAGACCGAAATACAAAGGAAAAGCCCCGAAAGCCTTGATCGTCGATTGCGATATACGTAGTGAACCCGATATAATATAGATGCGGGTGTAATATTTCTTGAAGTCTGCCCTTTAGCCTTTTTGCCTATTTTTGCTCATATTTCCTATTGTATTTGTATATTTGGCTTGCGCGAGGTTTGGAGGCAGAAATACGTTAAGGAATGCTCCCGATAATTCAGGAGGTTGAACTAACGCCGATTGTGATTGCAATTAGGATGTGGAATGTCTGTTAAACAAAATAGTCTCTGTGGATGCCTGTTATCACTGAAAAAACGAGGTTGTGTTACAGTTTTAACACACAGCGACCAAAAATATAGGAAGCTGAATGGAAAGCCAGCACAGAGGAAATTGAAAAACCAAATTAATGGAGAAGAGGGAAGCCAAAGGTCAAGTCAGCGCAGAGGAAGTTGAAGCAAGCGTGGAAGAAGCTGAAGAGCTAGTGGGAAGTGGAAACTAACAGTCAGAGGGCATCAAGAATACAAAAACAAAAAAAACAAGGAAGGATGTGCAAATAATCAGTGTGAGAGGAAGCCAAAGTTCAGGCAGAGGCAGCAGAAGTAGGATAAGCAGGAGAACAAGAGTAAAGCAGAAGCTCAGCAGGTTTGGGAATAGAGAATTACAACAAAACAGTTTATACCAGGTTTGGGTTGGAGCCCACGGGGTTGGAGCCTTAGAACTAAAAGGACTGGAATCCTTGGGAGTTGGTGCTCATAGGTGCAAAAATATTGTCTTGGAAGAACAGAGTTGGTGCTCTAGAGGTTGGAGCCTCACAAAAGTCGAAGTTGGTGCTTGGCAACTGATAGCAACCAGTTATATATTGTATTTATTTCATTGCATTGTTTGTGTTTATAAAAGCATTTATTTCAGCTATATATGTGTGTGTGTGTGTGTGTGTTTTGGTGATAAAAAGAACAATAGTCGGAAAAAGAAATACTGATTCACCCCCCCCCCTTAGAATTTCCAACAATTGGTATCAGAATCGGCTTCTTCATATTAGCCTAACAGCTCGAAGAATGATTCATAGCCATGATGAGCAATCACGAAGCATCAAGAAGACCTCCTCTGTTCGATGGCAGTAATTTTGGTTTCTGGAAAAAGAGAATTACCTACTACTTAATGTCCCTTGGACTTGAAGTCTGGCATTTGGTTCTAAATGGGTATCCAATTCCTTCCACCTTTCCAACAGATCAAGACAAGAGGAAAGCCTACATTGCAAATGCAAAAGCCTTGAATTCCATCACTAGTGGAATCATTGATTCCGAATTTACAAAAGTCATGAATAGTAACTCTGCCAAAGAGATGTGGGATAAGCTAGTTAGCTTATACGATGGGGACTCAAAAGTAAAAAAGGAAAAGCTTCAAACTCACAGAAGGCAATTTGAAATTCTGAAAATGGAAGATGAAGAAGATATTGCAGGATACTTTCTTTGAGTAGCTAAAGTGGTCAACTCTCTTAAAGGATTGGGCGAAAACATTAAAGAAAGTACCATTGTTCAAAAGGTATTAAGATCTCTTCTAGACAGTTTTGACTCCAAAATAAACGGCATAGAATAAATAAAGGATCCAGATACTCTCAAGATGGATGAACTTCATGGAATCCTCACTGCCTATGAGATGAGAAAAGGTGGCCCAAGCTCCAAAGATGCAACATTCAAGGCTTCAAAATCAAAGAAGGGGAAAGAAAGGAATGGTTGTAGTGATGAGTCCGATGTGGAATCCGAATTGGCCCAATTTGTACGAAAGCTGAAGAAAGGATCTAAGCTTAAAGGCAAGTACCCTCTTATCTGTTTTAAATGTGGAAAAATAGGTCATTATGCAGTGAAATGTCCTCATAAACATGATAGTGATGATGAAGGAAATTCTAAAAGAATGGCACACAAAAAGAAAGGGTTCAATAAGAAGAACTTTTTCTCTAAACAAGATGAGTATGATAAGGTTGAGTTTGTAGTCATCAAAAAGAAATCAGATGAGGAAAGTGACCATGATGAAAGCTAAGAAACATTATTCATGGCATTCACAAATGATGATGACTCAGGGCTAGAAGGAAATGTAGATGAACTGTTAATAAGTGCCATTGAAGAAAATGAGAAACTGCGGAATAAAATCATTTCTCTCAAGGTAGAAAACGAGGAAACAAGAAGAAGAGAAGATCTCTTGGAAATAAAGCTAAAAGAAAAAGAAGTGACTTTTGAAGAACGTGAAGCCGAAATAGTATTTCTGAGGAAGGAATTGGAGCAAGTTAAAAAGGGTTGGAAAAGCTCTCAAATACTTGAGACTATTCTAAAAAGTCAAAAACCTCAACATGACAAGTCTGGAATAGGTTTTAAAGGAGAATATTCAAGCACTAAGAATAGTGCGAAAAGCTATGTCGATGTACTTTCCAGCAATCCAAAAGAAGAAAAAGTATGTCATCAAAAGCGCATTCCAGTTCCAAAGAATGAAGAGAGAATAACTCCAAAGAAAAATGTGGATTCGAATCATGGATACTACAGCAAATACAAACAAATATTCCACCAAAGGCCCATCTCAAATCCAAAGAATGAAGCGGGAGTAATTCAAAGGAAGGAAATTGACTCAAACAATGGCTACTACAACAGGTACAAAACTATCTTTCTCGGACATTGTTTTCACTGTTCAAACTTTGGTTATCAAGCCAGACATTGCATGGCTCACAAAAGTGAAACACCAAAGCTAAAGGATCAAATAATCAAACCATATGCCCCCAAAAGGCAGGGACAAATCAAAACCTTCAATTCGTTTGATCCCTTGACCAAATTTGATCTAATTTGCTCATTATGCTACAATAATGGATACTATGAACAAAACTGCCCACTCAAAGGAAGAAAAGCAAGTAGTGAGAATCCCAACATGGATAAATGTGGCCTGGCTCATCTATGCTCAAAATAATGAAAATTATTGGTTTGTGGATAGTGGGTGCTCCAGACACATGACAGGGGACAAAAGGAAGTTTGTCTCATTGAGCAAAAAGGAAGGAAATGTGTCCTTTGGAAGTGGATCTGCCAGAATTGTGGGAAAAGGAATTGTTACTCTTATCAATGGAAAAGGAAAAGCTCAAGATGCTCTGCTAGTAGACGAGCTCAAACACACTCTCCTGAGTGTCAACCAAATCTGTGAACAAGGACAGAAGGTTGTCTTTAGCACCAGAGACTGTGAAATAAGGAACTCTTCCTCAGGGGAACTTGTGGCGAAAGGGGTTAGAACACCAAACAACATTTACATTCTAAACAAGATTCAAGAAAATAAATGCTACCTGAGTCAGATAGATGAAAGTTGGCTGTGGCACAAGCGACTTGGACATACAAGCTTTGAAAATCTAATCAATATCATCAAGATTAAAGTTGTACGAGACATCCCAAGGCTATTCAAACCAAATCAAGGAGTATGTGGTCCATGTCAACATGGAAAGCAAACCAGAACCAGCCACAAGAACAAGGAGCTCTCTACATCAAAGCCCTTGGAGATCATCCATGCTGATTTGTGTGGACCAACTAGAAATCAGGCACTCCGAGGAGAAAGGTCCTTTGTTTTATTTGTTGATGACTATACTAGAATGATGTGGATATATTTTATAAAATATAAATCTGAAACTTTTGAGTGGTTTAAGAATCTAAAAGCTCTTGTAGAAAATGAAAAGGACTCAAAAATTAAGTGTCTCAGAACAAACAAAAGGGGAGAATTCACATCAAAAGAGTTTAATGAGTTTTGTAATATTCATGGAATTAAAAGGGAATTCTCTGCTGCCAGAACACCTCAACAAAATGGGGTAGTTGAAAGAAGAAACCAAATAGTCCAAGAAATGGCAAGAACAATGTTATTAGCAGCAGACTTGCAGCCAAAATTCTAGAGAGAAGCAGTTGGGATAGCTGTCTATACCTTGAATCGAACTCAATTAAGACCAAATTGTGAAAAAACTACTTATGAGTTATGGAAAGGAAGACCTGCTTCAGTAAAGTACTTCAAGATCTTTGGAATCAAGTGCTTCATAAAAATCAATGATGGCTCACCAGGAAAGTTTGATTCTCGGGTTGATGAAGGGATATTCCTTAGATACTCTACACAGAGCAAAGCTTACAAGTGCTACAATTTTCAACCAAAGAAAATAGTGAAAAGCATTGATGTAAATATTGATGAAGATCTTCCAGAAAAACAAATTGAAGAACATGAAGATAATCCTCTCATTGAAGAAGAAGAACCTAAAGAAGAAGAATTAGATCAGGAAGAAGAAGAAGAGGAAAAAGAACCACCTCATACCCCTTCAAAGATGAAGTTTCTCCAGAATTATCATCCAAAAGAGCAGATTATTGGCAATAGAGATGAAGGGATGCAAACCCGAAGAAGAATGATAGTTATACCAAAGAGAAATGTTATTGCTCTTCTATCCATGATAGAACCAGAAACATTTGCACAAGCAAGTAAGGATCCTCATTGGGTAAAAGCCATGGAAGAAGAAATGTCCCAAATTGAGAAGAACGAGACATGGGAGCTAGTACCTCATCCAAAGGACAAAAACATAATAGGAACCAAGTGGGTATTCAAAAATAAAATGAATGAAGATGGACAAGTTAACGGAAACAAGGCAAGGCTTGTTTGCAAAGGCTATTCACAAATTGAAGGAATTGACTTTGAAGAGACATTTGCACCGGTAGCTCGTCTGGAAGCTATCAAGATGTTCTTGGCATTTGCTTGCTCAAAAGGATTCAAAATCTATCAAATGGACGTAAAATCAACATTTCTGAATGGGGAACTCAAGGAAGAAGTCTACATGGAGCAACCAGAAGGGTTTGATCTAACAGAGGGAAAAGTCTTAGTCTGTAAGTTGAAAAAGGCATTATATGGGTTGAAACAAGCTCCCAGAGCTTGGTATGCAAGATTGGATCACTATCTACAACAACAAGGCTTCAATAAGGGAGTGGCAGTAAGTAATCTCTACATAAAGATGGATGAAGGTAAGCTACTAGTCACACTTGTTTATGTTGATGATCTAATTTTTGCTAGCAATAATGATGAAATGAGCCATGAATTTTCTCAAAACATGTCAAGAGAATTCGAGATGTCAATGATAGGAGAATTATCTCACTTCCTTGGACTACAAGTATCTCAACCCAGAGCAGGATTGTTTATATCTCAAGCCAAATATCTTAAATACATGCTTAAAAGATATGGAATGGAAGATTGTGCACCCATGAGCACACTTATGACCACAAATTGCAAATTGATCAAAGATGATGACTGCCCTCCAGCAGATCCAACTCATTACAGGTCAATAATTGGAGCCCTTTTGTACTTAACTGCTACAAGACCTGACATAATACAGGCAGTAGGAATTGTGGGAAGATTTCAAGCTGCTCCTAAACAATCCCATTTGTTAGTTGTAAAAGGAATTCTCAAATATCTGAAAGGGACTCCTGATTTTGGTCTTTGGTACCCTAAGAGCTCAACACTGACTGCAACTGCATACACCGATGCTGATTGGGCCGGACGTGTAGATGATCCGAAAAGTACTAGTGGAAATGCATTCTTTCTAGGAGACTGTTTAGTAATGTGATTCAGCAAAAAACAAACATCCATATCATTATCCACAGCCGAAGTTGAGTATATAGTTGCAGCAGACTATTGTACTCAAATACTATGGATGAAGGAAGCTCTAAAAGATGTCAACATAGGTGCAGATCAACCAATTACCATCTATTGTGATAACACAAGTGCTATCAGTCTCAGCAAAAATCCAGTGATGCACTCAAAGACCAAACATATACCAAGTATCATTTCCTTTGTGAACAAGTTGCTGAACAAAACATCATCTTGGAATATATCAGCACTAGGGAGCAGATAACTGAAATTTTCACAAAACCTCTTCCTCAAGAAGCATTTGAACATCTTCGTCAAAAGATGGGGGTTATCTCTTTATCATCACTCAAGTTCATTCATAAAGACGTTGCAGGACAGGGGGAGCAGTTCTATAGGGGGAGTAGTTTGACAGGGGGAGTTCGTATGCATTCCTTTGCCATTGATGTCAAAAGGGGGAGAGCAAAGAATATGCAATCAATAACAAAGGGGGAGATTTTGACTTAGCTGTCCATTGATTGTCAATATGGCCATATTCGAAGAACCAAAAGGAACTATAGGAGGACCAATAGATATACATATATAATATATAATATATTATATATATATATATATATATTATATTATATATATATATATATATATATTATAATAATATATATATATATATATATATATATATATGTCAAAGAAGGATAGAGCTATCAGAGCACTGGAGGAAGCAAACAGAGCTATCGGGAGTAGAAATCACATATATGCGTGCAATTATACTATCGAGAGCTATCGGAGGAGCAAAGGAGGCATTAACACTATTGGAGGCATTTAACACTATCGGTAGCCAAAAACTATACATATATGGCAACTACACTATCGGGGGGCAGAAAGACTGAGTTATATGGCAAATACACTACCAGTACGGGGTCTTGGAAAATACACTATCGACAAATACATTATGGCAAATACACTATCAGAGCAGAGAAGGTTAGGTATATAGGCGCATATATACATATATATCGGCGACAGTGCTAATCGACGGTTTGGCTATGCGCCATCACCCCAAACTCCCAATTACGACACATATGTGCGGACTCGACAACATATATGTTCGGATATATAAACAGATGAGGTTCGGGTAGCATTTCACATATATTGTTATGTATGCGGGCCTTAAGCGATTGCGATATATATAATATATATATATATTATATAATTATATATATATATATAATAAAATGAGTACGTAATATAATATAATATATATATATTTATATTATAAATATAATTAAATATATAATATGGGGACCACACGACCCAACGATTATAATAGCAACAACCCTATATTATATCACATCCGCAGGAGGATCGGCCTGTCAGCCATCGACGATGTCATGGGGTCGATATATAAAGGACCCCCGAAAGCCTTGTTTTGCCGATTGCGTTTGCACAGCCGGACCCGATGGGTTTTATAAACCCGACTGTATAAACCTTGAGTTCCGCGCGTAAAGGTTTTTCAATGTATTTGCGGGTTTCGGTGTAAAGACCGAAATACAAAGGAAAAGCCCTGGAAGCCTTGATCGCTGATTGCGATATACGTAGCGGACCCGAAACAGTATAGATGCGGGTGTAATATTTCTTGAAGTCCGCCCTTTAGCCTTTTTGCCTGTTTTTGCTCATATTTCCTGTTGTATTTGTATATTTGGCTTACATAGGGTTTGGAGGCAGAAATACGTTAAGGAATGCTCCTGATAGTTCAGGAGGCTGAACTACCGCTGATTGCGATTGCGATTAGGACGTGGCATGTTCGTTAAACAAAACAGTCTCTATGGATGCCTGTTATCATTGAAAAAATGGGGTTGTGTTACAACTTTAACACATAGCAACCAAAAAGCCAGGAAGCTGAATGGAAAGCCAGCGCAGAGGAAACCAAACAGCCAAATCAATGGAGAAGAGGGAAGCCAAAGGTCAAGCCAATGCAGAGGAAGCTGAAGTAAGCGTGGAAGAAGCTGAAGAGCCAGTGGGAAGCGGAAACAAACAGTAAGAGGGTATTAGGAATACAAAAACGAAAAAAACAAGGAAGGATGTGCGAATAATCAATGTGAGAGGAAGCCAAAGTTTAGGCAGAGGCAGCAAAGGTAGTAGAGGCAGCAAAGGCAGCAGAAGCAGGAGAAGCAGGAGAACAGGAGTAAAGTAGAAGCTCAGCAGGTTTGGGAATAGAGAACTACAGCAAAACAGTTTATACCAGGTTTGGGTTAGAGCCTTAGAACTAAAAGGACTGGAATCCTTGGGAGTTGGTGCTCCTAAGTGCAGAACTATTGCCTTGGAAGAATAGAGTTGGTGCTCTGGAGGTTGGAGCCTCACAAAAGTCCAAGTTGGTGCTTGGCAACTGATAGCAACCAGTTATATATTGTATTTATTTCATTGCATTGTTTATGTTAATAAAAGCATTTATTTCAGCTATCTACTTCAGTGTTCCATATATATATATATAGTCGGAAAAAGAAATATTGATTCACCCACCCCGCCCCCCAGTATTTCCAACAATATTGTATCTCATGAAGGTGTTAAGGTAGACCCTAGCAAAATTAAATCCATTAAGGAATGGAAAATCCTCACATCCATAAAGCATCTGTGAGGATTTCTCGGGTTGACAGGGTATTATCGCAAGTTTGTTAAGAATTATGGGAGAATAGCAGCACCTCTAACAACATTATTGAAGAAAGATGCATTTTCATGGACTCCAGAAGCAACAAAGGCCTTTGAACATCTTAAAGAGGCAATGTGCCAAGCACCAGTCTTAGCTACACAGGATTTCACAAAAACCTTTATTGTGGAATGTGATGTCTCAGGAAATAGAATTGGTGTTGTTTTAATGCAAGAAGAAAGACCCATTGCTTTCGAAAGTCATCTAATCAAAGGAAAGTATTTACACAAAGCTATTTATGAGAAGGAAATGTTGACAATACTACATGCACTTAAGAAATAACGACCCTACCTAATGGGAAGAAACTTCAAGGTAAAAACAGTTCATGATAGTCTTAAATGCTTTTTATAACAAAGATTATATTCAGAAGAGCAGCAAAAATGGGTCACAAAGATGTTGGGTTATGACTTTGAAATCATCTACAAAAAAGGGAAGCAAAATGTTGTGGCAGATGCACTCTCAAGAAAGGATGAGGATGTGGAAGCGTTTCTTTGCGCTATTTCTATTATCCAACTAGATTGAATAAAAGACACAAGGGATGAAGGGAAGAATGATGAGGAAGTGTGGGCACTCATTCAAAAGATACAACAAGATCCCAGTACATCTAATACATTTATCTAGAAAAATGATTTGTTATGGTACAAGGATTGGTTATACCTATGTAAGAATTCCCAACTCAAACAAAATATTTTTAGGGAATTGCACGTCTCTCCCTTAGGAGGGCACTTAGGATTTCTAAAAACCTACCACAGGGTTAAGAAGGATTTTTTTTCTTCAGATGGCCTTAAATCAGATATTCAAAAGATTGTGGCAGAATGTTTGGTTTTCCAACAAAATAAAGTTGAAACAATTAAGACTCCAGGACTATTACAACCTTTATCCATTCCAAGACAACGTTGGGAGGAGGTTTGAATGGATTTTATCACAGGTTTACTCAAGTCTGAAGGAAAGAGTGTTATCATGGTGGTAGTGGACAGACTTACCAAGTATGCACACTTTTGTGCATTATCTCATCCATTTAAAATGAGTACAGTTTCTACTGCATTTATGGAAACAATTCAAAAGCTACATGGAAACCCAAAGATTATTGTAAGTGATAAAGATCCCATTTTCACTGGAAATTTTTGGATAGAATTATTTTCTTGTCTTGGTACTTAGTCAACTCATAGCTCATCTTATCATCCTCAATCTGACGGGGAAAATGAGATAGTAAACAAATTTTTGGAAGGATATATTCATTGCTTTGTATCTGATAAATAGACACAATGAGTCAGATGATTGCCTCTGGCTGAATGGTGGTATAACACTTCCTTCCATACTGCAACAAAAATGACCCCATTTATGGCACTTTATGGATATCATCCAACATCCATCACATCATATTTAAGAGAAAATTCTAAGGTTCAAGCAGTGGAAGATCACATTGAACATTAGCAACAAGTTCTCCAACTCTTAAAGGATAACCTCACCTTGGCACAAAATAGAATGAAACAGCAGGCAGATCAACATTGTAGCGAAAGAAGTTTTGATATAGGTGATTGGGTATTCCTACGGCTACAATCATATAAACAAATGTTCCTCAAGCAAGCTAAGAAGGATAACAAATTATCACCAAAGTATTATGGTTTGTACAAGGTGTTGCAAAAGATAGGTACCATGGCATACAAATTGGAGCTTCCTGTAGCTTCTCGAGTGCACCCAGTTTTCCATGTTTCATGCTTAAAGAAGATTATAGGTGACAAGCTTCTAGTTCAGACAATATTGCCAGAACTTGATGAGCAAGGAAAAATCATATTGGAACCTGAAGCTGTCAAAGAAACAAGAACTCGACAACTACGAAATAGATCAATTTCAGAGTATCTCATCAAGTGGAAGAAATACCTATTGAAGATTCTACATGGGAGGATGAGAATTTTATACAGAAGCATCCATAACTACTCAAGCATTGAGGACAACACTTTTTTGAAGGAGAGGGGCATGTTAGGTCCCTATAATATTAGTGATCCCCCCATTAATATTGTCATTGTATCCCTTATTTTTATTATTGTGCCCCTATTGTTATTATTGTGCCCCATAGAATCCCTCTATTGTTATTTTTGTGCCTTTATATTAGTATTCTTAGGTCGGTTTGGTTATATTGTGACCCCGTATATATTGTGACCTTGTAGACTCCTATATATAGAAAGGAGGTTTTGTCATTTGAATCATCTAAGAATTGTTCATTTGTGTAATGTAAATGAGGTTGCCCCCTCGAAGAGGCTTATTTCTAAGGCGTTGATCTATCTTTTCTATCTTTTTGTGAGCTGGTTTCATAACAAAGCGAGACCGTGAGACCACTATTCAAATGTATCAAGACCGCAGAGCATAAAATTTAATATCATTAGGAATAAAATATTATTGATTAATAATA
>APFE030820731.1:9229-41030 GCA_000404065.3 Pinus taeda | reverse complement strand
GGGGGGGGGGACTTTGGGAGTCTCAAATACCTAGGAATGAATTTCCAAGGCTTTTTGGAGGTTTGGAGAAATAAATGATTTCAATGTTTGATCCTCTAGTGAACATAATTATGCAATTACACCTTGTTGTTATTTATTTAGAAGCTTTATCATGCCATTAGAGCTAATTATCTTTTCGGTTTTCCTGCAATACCCCTTAATTCAACTTCCTTTCCTTCCGAAAAAAAAATTCAAGAAACGTTCTTGGAAATTAAAGCTATCATACGCAAAGATTGTAACCATTGGAATCCTAGTACAACATTAGCACCACCCATTGGAATGGAAAGCATTGGACTATTCAATACATATTCTCCCATGGATAAATTGATATTATGGAACTTTCACAAGAAATGTATGGTTCCTCCATTTTCAACCATTTCTTGACACTCTATTGCTGCATATAAGAAGTAATTAAATTCCTTGGCTATCTTACAATGAATAAAATTATGGGTACTACCCGAATCAATCAACACTATTGCCTTTCTCTTTTTGATATGTCCTTCTATCTTGAGAGTTTGAGGAGTGGTAATTCATGCCAATGCATTACAATATATGGTGAGATTCATTACTTATTTCTCTAGGGTTGGTTCCTGGTGTATATCTTCTTCTTTTGACATTTCTTGTTCCTTTTCTTCCTCCTCTTCACAATCGACGTAAAATAATTTCTTCTCAGCACACTTATGACCTTTAGTGTATTTTATATCACAATTGTAGAAAATCCCTTTAAATCTTTTTTCTTCCAATTGTTGTGGTGTCAACCTTATAGGTTGTGGGAGGCTAAGAGAAACCAAACTTCCATATTTATAGTTGTGAGTGGTAGGCTTCCTTGTTGCCATAATTTTTCTTTCATTTTTTCTTGTAAACCTGAATGCCTTCTCTAATGAATCAGGTTCCCAAAGGCGAAGCTCATGTTGGATTTTATCTTTTAGAGTCCCTATGAAGACATCAATCCTATGCTTCTATAGAATATCATTTACCCTTATATTCAATTTTTGGAAGTCTTCAATGTGCTCCACTATTGAACCCTTTTGTTTGAGATTTATCAATTGACTAAAGAAGGTGTTTATATTTGTATCCTCATAATGTGCTATCATTTCCTTCATAAAAATTGACAAAGTGAATTTTTTTTTACAATATCAAAGCCATCAATACCATACAAACTAATTGGATTCTAAATATAAATTTGCAATGCATACCTTTTGTATGTTTTTCACATTATGGAGATCAAAATATTGCTCCATTTGTAGTATCCATGTTAGGGATCCTTGCCATAAAACTTCCTCATATCGATCTTTGGAATATGGTGGGTTTTCAATCCAATGTTAGATTCTATGAAATCATGATTAACATTTCTTTTGTTCTCTTGATGAGTTTCCTCTACTACCTTTTCGCCATTAGGAAGCATTTCTTGTAGCAACTTTGCCAAACCTCCTTTCAAACCTTCTGTGTCTTTCTTCAAATATCCAATGTTGCCTTTTTTTTAATTGATGCCATTCTTCAAACCATCCATCTTAGCTTCCATGCAATTCTTCAAACCATCCATCTTAGCTTATGTTACTTTTTGTGAGAGTGAAATTTTTTGCACTTGGTCTCGTAATTTTTATAGATCATCTTGCATTTATTCCTCTTCTTCATGAGTCATAGTAGAGATTTTGGGTTTCTTGCTAGGTGTTTCAATTGTATTTATTCGAGGCATAAATTAATGATAATTATGCTTCACTAATCCCTTTCAATCACTTCAAACTAATTTTTCAGGAAAAACTTATGCAAATTTTTAAAATGACTACGCACCTTTTTTTCTTTGCAGGAGTGCGATATTGAATTTGATGTATCTCTAAAATTTAAGATCTCCAAGTTTTGAAATTGTGACTCGTTGTAGCCCTCTGAGTCCCCTTTATAACACCTCAATTATGATTGATATTGGATTATGTAAGAAAGAATTATGCCCAATCCCCCAAGATGGACCAATTATCGACTAGTTCAGTGGAGTGAAATTGTACAAAGTGACACGTGTCATTGTTTCGACCTTTGACTCTGAAACCCATATCCAACAAACTATAGTCCATATTTTTTTTTGTAACTTTTTACAAATTTTGAATCCGATGCTCAGAACTAAAGATATGACGATTTTCCCAAGGTCACCTGTTTGAGATGGAATTCAAGAGCTTGCAAAAACCATAACTTCCTCAAATCATATCTCCGAACATATAGAGGTACATGAGCTGAAATTTATATACACTATTCACCAAGATGTCATCTCAAACAATTTTTAATTTCATATTTTGAAGCTTCGTAGAAAAAAAATTATAGCGGAAGTTCCACGATGGCCTGTTTGAAGCAACGAAACCTTAGAATCAAAAGCTCTAATACCAAATGTTATGCAACCAACTAACAAAATAGAAGAAGAGATAGATCAACGACTTCAAAATAAGCCTCTTCTAGGGGGAAACCTCCTTTACATTACACAAATGAACAATTCTTGGATGATTCAAATGACAAAATCTCCTTTCTATATGTAGGAGTCAAAGGGGTCACAATATAATCAAAGTTGACATAACAATAATAATGTAAGGGCACAACAATAACAATAGTGGGCTTCTATGGGGCACAACAATAACAATATGGGGACTAAATGGGTGCAATAATAACAATAATGGGGCTACATTAATAACAATGAGGGAATACACTAGTTTTAGAGGGACCTGACAGTCTTCCTTAGAAGGACAATCTGCTTCCTTATTTCAGTCCCTATAGATATGGTTGCTAAAAGGGAAACATAAGTATGCTTGATCCTGTGCAAATCCTCCAGAATATGAGCTAGATGTATATTATGGCATTTTTTAATATCATTAACTAAGTTAATGACCAGTAAAAAATAACCAAACACATGAAGTTGATCACATCCCTTTTCTCTATCAAAAGTCAGTAAATAATGACAAGACAACAGTTTGGCGAAATTTTTTGTTCCCCTCTCGATCCCCATGTTGATTTTGTAACACTATTGTTCAGTTAGATGCAATATAAAACAACCTCCATATAAGTTATTATCCCCCTATTCAGCCCCATCAAATTAATCTGATGGGAATGATTTGTCTAGTTATTCTAGACTCACAAGTATATTCTAGGCAGAAAACTTAGGCTAAGGAAAACGAGACATAGCCAATACTTTAGTAGCCACTCGCTCTAGAAAAGAAGGAAATTTTTGAAATATTTATTTATTTCATGCCAACTAGACACCGCAGCATGTAAGAAGGGGAAAAACTTGAAATGGTTTGGTATTCCTATTTTGTATCCAAAATCTCCATCTCTCCTCAAAAGTAGGCTCTTGCCACACACAATCTTGGCCAAGAACAAAACTACACATTTATTAGACCTGGAAAAAGAAACAGAGTTCAACAAAAATATGCTCGATGGATTCATCATTCAATGTAAATAATGGGTACTAGCCATTTCTAATATTATGATGCTTCTGCAAGATTTCCCAAGTAGGAACTTTCTTAGCAAGTAAACATCGCATAAAAAGGAAATATGTGGTCAATCTGTTTATCTCCTATACATCTTTCCACCACCACTCCCACTCCCCTTTAATAATAGCCACATTCATATGAAGGTAGCCCATTTTAGGATTATATATTCCCATCGAGGAATGAAGCCATACATACTCATCTTCATCCTAGGATAGTCTGATGTGATTTACAACAAGGACATCTAAGAAACCATTCCATATTTCACAACTATCCTCAACCTAGGATAGTCTGATGTGATTTACAACAAGGGCATCTAAGAAACCGTTCCATATTTTTGTTGAAACATAATTCAACAAAAATATGCTCAATTGATTCATTGTATAATTTCAATAATGGGCACCATCCAGGTCCAATATTATGACGTTTCTGCAAGTTTTCCCAAGTGGGAAATTTCTTAGCAAGTAAACACTACATAAAAAGGAAATATTTGGTCATTCTCTTTATCTTCTATACACCTTACGACCACCACTCACCCTCCTCTTCAACAGCAGCAACATTTAGATGAAATTTCCCCATTTAAGGATTATATATTCCCATCAAGGAATGAACCTAGACCTACTCATCCTCATTCTAGGATAGTCTGATGTGATTTACAACTAGGTCATCTAAGAAACCATTCCATATTTCACAATATTCATGATCAATTTGCAATGATTCAGCTACTAACCATCCCTGATGCCAAATAGAAGCATGATCTAGGTTATCAATGTGGTAAATCAAAGAGATGACTCTATCTCTAAGCTTATCAATAAGATCTCGATGCAGACAATGGCTTTGACTGCTACCTAGCCAAGGATCCTAGCCCAATCTCACCTTGAGACCATTTCCCACCTTCCATCCTAGACCTGAGGAAATAAGATCAGAGTTGAGAAATGCATGCCAAATTATAGATATATTGAAGCATGGCTGATCTCTCAACCTAATCCAGTATTCCAATGAGAAAGGGTAAATATACTTCTAAAATACCACCATAGTCCATAGGTTGTGAGTGGACCAAAGTCTCCATCCACCTTTTGTTTCAAGATCCTTTAATAACATAAAAATGTTTTTGATGCTCCAACCCCAAGTAATTTAGGCGTATAAATATGGTTCCATTTAACCGAAGGAAGGACAAAATGATCTTATGTTCCAGCCCATAGAAATCTAAAACAAATTCTTATGACTTTTTTAGGAATCCCTACGGGATCCATGTTGCTAACATCGACAACACAAGAATGAATCTAGAACCAATTTCACCAGAAATAACCTCCCTACTCTTAACAACCACCTTAAGATCCATCCTTATAATAATTTCTCATTTTTTTATGTTAACCATAACCAATCTTCATTCTTATATCATTTGGGTTTGAAAATAAAGCCCAAATATTTTAAACCCACTTCTATATCTAACATCTCAAAAGGGAAAACATTCCTGAGATTCTAAAGTTCATAACCTTCCAAATTTTGGGTAGAGATGGAATATTTCCTAACTGTTGGGCATGGAATCCCCCCAAGGAATTTTCTTGGGCTTAAAGCCCATGTTTGACTAAATCCATTGTAAAGACTCCGCAATTTGTGGGCGCAGAGCATGAAGTCATAATAGAGTCATAGGGTTGTCCACCCTTGTTTTTGTAATGTAATGTCGGTTTCAAAGATCTACCCATGGCCCGTGGACCATGGAATTGTATAAATAGAGCAAGGCTCTAAGTGTAATAGGTACATAGATGGAATAAAAAGAAAAATAAGCATTGAATCAAAGTGCAAGTTGTGTATTTGGGTTGTAGAGTAGGAGAAAGCTCTGGAGCTGAGTGCATAGAGGCCTAGTAGTCCGCAGCTAAGTGAGCAGACCAATGCAACTGACTGCGTAGGGAAAGTCGAGTCTGTAATCGTGGGAAGAATTAATGAAAGAGAAATTTTACCATATTTATGTTTATCTTTTCATGTTTTATGCATTATCGGGTATGAATAGCAAGGTTATTGTTTATTTACTGTGCGAACTCATATTAATGTGTTGAATAAGTAAATATAAAATAAGGCATCTGTTTATGTGAAGATAACTAACTAGTGTAAGAAGACAAGTAAGAACTCAGGTGTAACTTAAGGAAATAGTGCAGATCACTACTCTAGTAGCGTGAAAGCCCCACAGCCCTTGGTTAGGGCTGCATGAAGGTGAATATATTAGGGCGCGAAGGCCAGGGAAGTGCACGAAGTAACCTGCATGAAGGGACTCACAGTTGGACCAAATCAACCCCTCAGACATCTCAAGGGTGTGAAAACCTAGTTCTAGTACCCCCCATACTACTTCGAGTGAGACCTCAGTCCACGCTTCGCGGACTGTTGCAGAAAGGGCTAATAGTATGGGAAGTTGTTTGGCTAATTAACTCTGAACCTAGTTCAGGCCCCAACAAGTCAAAAAATGGTTTTGTTGCCTAGACCGAGATCTGCATAGATATTTCTGATGTCGTATCATTGGAATCCAACTAAGAAAGAAATTAAATATTGGTTGTATAGGAAGATTCACGAGTTTGTGCCGTAGGAGAACAGGAGTCTACGACTATCAAAAGAAGAGTGCTTAGACTTCTACCTATACACAATGATCCACAAAATTTTATTCGCATCTTTCCCTACTTAGCTATACGAGTGGACCGCAAAACCAACAGATAGCCAAAGAAGGTGCAATCTCAACAGACCTATTGTGTGGACTCCATAATTGGTGCATAGATTGGAAGCATAAGAGGATAAGATCGTGTGTGCTATTGGTTGCTGACTTGATTGAATTATAGGAGGATTCATCACTGAGTTTACGGTAGATACTTCAGTCAGCTATAGCGAGGTGGAACGACGCTTCCTCAAATGACCACGAGGTGAGTATGTTAAGTCTTTGAACACTTCGATTAAAATGCTATTGTGTGAAAATTGGGTTAAGTGAATACATTGGTGTTTGGGGCTATGCGAAGTGGGAGAATCTACAGAAATGAAGGTAGTGAAAAACTAGAAACTAGCCCCTTGATTTCACCTCCATGAGGGAACAAGGAAGAGCTTGCAAAGGTCTCACCAAGAAGTGTGATCAATTTGATAGGGTAGAGGATTTTGCATATACCACCCCCACCCACACCACTGCCAGTTTCACCATCTTCACCCCCATCTTCACCCATACCACCACCGCAAACCAACATGGCAAGTGCTTAAAGTTGCCAGTGTTCAAGGGGGTAGGAAATGAAGATCCAGACCCGTTTTGGTTCATGATAAAAGTTGTATGGGAAGCATGGGGAGTCACAGATGAAAATATAAAGAAAGAAACATTTGTCAGCACTCTACAGGATCGTGCACTGACTTGGTACATTAAGCATTCTAATGACAATCTGAATGCAAGGATCACAGACATCCAAATTGCGTTGAACAAAGACTTTAGTAGACCGAATTCAGAGGTGCAGTCAATCATTGTGTTCAAGGAGATCATGATGCTACTGGGTGAGACTCCTTGGGAGTTGGATCAGAGATTGAAGTGTACAATTCGTGAAGCTAATATGAGTTTGACGGATTGACAACACCACGAATGGTTTGTAGCATCGTTAACGCTGCATTTAAGTAATGCGTTGTCACAACATAGGCTAACAACTCATGCCGAGGCCTTGGATATCTCGTTGAGGCTGCATGAAACCTAGATACAGGATCCTAACCTGGGAGTTTAGCAGATCGACACACAGTTGAAAAACTTGTGCCTTGTGATGCAGAGTTTGAAATAGGATAGGACAGCTCTCACATAGGTGCACGACAAGGTATGGTGTGTTAAATGTAATGGTTAGGGTCATGACAAGGACCACTGCCCAGTGTTCTTGAATTACCTCGCAGGAGGAGGATCAATGCCGTTGATACCAGAGGCACAAGGAGGACCTAGCGCAGCACCTCCATTGTGGTGTGCGATTTGTCAAATAGGAGTGAAGCATGCTAGGAACAACTTCCATTTATTTTAGAAGTACACGCAGAATTTGCAACAGTTTGTGTGTAATTTTTGTAGATCAGTGGGGCATGATGAGTGCACCTGCAGAAGCTATGAACTGATAATGGATAGGACTCCCACCTACATAGTTCAGGCCGAAACACGGCCCCTTGACTAGAACGCAGGGATGATGCAAACCAAATTTCAAGGGCATGGATGAGGCCGAGGTGGAGGTGGACCTGGAAGAGGTCACAGACAGCTGATATGTTACAATTGTGGAGGGCCAGAACATTATGCCCATGATTGTACAAATTTGACACATCCATCATTATTGTATTGTATATTGTTTCATCATGAAATGGAGGATTGTCCCACACTGATAGCAAGGTTGTGTGACAAGCAGATGCTCCAACCTCCCCCAAGTCATAACCTACAAATGATGAGGTTTGAGCTGCGTGAGGAAGACCCTAATGTGAACATTATGCTCTAAAGTGGAATTACGACAGGGGATGACAAAGGCAAGCATCCTGAAGATAGTACTTGGGTTCGCAAGGCTCCGTTGAAAGAACCAGAGTTTGATTTGGAGCGCGCTAAGGAAACCTTCATGGAAGGTAGGAAGAGCTTCGTTGATGCCTCCACTTTAGGAAGAAAAGACAAACCGGAGCCGGAAATGGAGCCATCAATGCTCACGATGTTCCTAGAAGCATGCATGAAGCTGTTATGCGATAGAAAGGTTGTAAAGGGACTGTAGGAACTTATAAATAGATGTGCTAGGACTGTGCCAGGAGAACCATGCATAGTCCAGAAGATCGGAAAGCATGTGACAAGGACGGGAAGAGAGATGAGATTGACCGTGCAGATTAGGGAATACAATATGAAACAAGGAGCACATGGGAAGCCCTATGTTGCAATGGTCTCCTATCCAATTGTGAATGGAGAACCACCAAAAGATCCTAATTATGGGAAGATTTCAGGGAATCATTGTGGACATTGAAGGAGAAAGCACGCTGGAATATTTTGAAGTGATAGAGATTGTTGATGACAGCAATCCCTACCCTACACTATTAGGGATATATTGGGCCACTAACTTGAATGGGGTGATAAATCTAAAGAAGCGCAAGATGATTTTTGAGAAAAAGTCGCTGCACGTAGTCGTACCTTTGGACCCAATAGAAGGATTGCGCTACACGAAGCCAGTGCGCGAATATGAAAGTGATGATGATTTAGATTGCATCTACAAGATAACCACGTGAGAGCAAAACTGGGTAAATCCCACCATAGATGGGCGAATCTCATGGGAGCGTGAAAGCACTTATACATCAGATTCAGATGAAGAGATATAATGATGGCAGAACCGGTTACATGAGGTAACCACGTTGAACTGTAACATGATGACGAGATCTTTGCACTTCGTATCGAAAGAGGTAAGGAATCTACCTACGTATGATGGGTTAAGCGAGTTAGATTCCTTCTTGAACAGATTTGAAAGGGAAGTGCCGGAACAACAATGTTTCGAGGCTTTGAAATGGGTACTATGCACTACACCCGCGAGGTGGTGGGGTACGCACAAGGAAGCTTTGAGGACTAGAGTGAATGCAAGAGAATGATGTGAATACAGTTTGGGAAGCCTCAAATGTAATTAGCAGTCAATATTGCTGGACGAAACGATCTGCACACACACTTATCTAGATGGATACGGGCATATCTTAAAAAACCCGTACGAATGCACATAGACTTCGCGTTGGGAGACACGGTCAGTAAGCATGTGCGGATGAGCCAATTATATGAGCAACCCCTCTGGTTGGAACAATGGAGTGTGGAAAGAACAAGTGTGTAGAATGTTATCCACGCAGAAGCCTTTAATGAAGTACGCGAGGCACTAAACAAGGTATATGATGCGCAACAAACTAATTGGGACCTATGCGTACCAGCGGTTCTGTGGGCTTATAGAACCACGTGTAAGAAACTGACGGAGCAGATGCCTTTGAGGCTGGAGTATGGAGTGAGCACTATAATCCCCATAGAGTATAAAATGCCTAGTCCATGCATAGCAGCACTAGTAGATACGACAGCTCGTGGAACCTTGGAAGAGGGGTCATGCAGCTGAACGAAGCAGAATGCTTGGGACCTAAGGAATAAATCTGACATGGTGATCTTTGGCTCCAAGAACTTATGAAAGAAAGGGTGAAATTATGGGAGAAAAGTGCTTTGGTGGAAGTGAAAGTCAAGAAGATTGAGGACAAAATAAAGAAATATTTTCTCAATAAGAAAACTAGGGTGATAAAATAGGGTGCGCACGATTACGTTGACAAATCTGAGGACTACCGCCGAGATTTGATCAGCCTAATGCCTTGGATTGGACTGCATATTACTAATCAGATCACCCATGGTGGTGCACTGCATATGAAAAGTGTGCAACACAACCAGTAACAATAAAAGGTGGATGTTTTCCAAGAAAAGTGATGGATGACTAGTTGAAATCCTATACAGGTGGCACGACCACTTGACTAGTCATGGAAAGAATAGTCTTAGTGCTCCAGGTAGTAGAAAGGAGGCACAAGACTATAAACTACTCTACCTGTGATCTGTGTGATGTTGGAGGTACGCGCAGGAGAAAAGTGTCACAAGTTCCATGACCATGCAAGGGGGGTTGTGCTGCCACATGGGTTGGCTGGAAAGTGACCATTGGAATCACTATTCATGATGTGATGCTCAACCTGAGACGAAATGGAGCAGGTAGTAGGAAATTAAGACACACTTTATGGGAAAGATTTGGGAAAATCTGTCGCCAAGGGAGCATTAATCACCAGGATTTGGGGGAAATGGTCGAATTCAAATTCAAAAGATGCTATAAATTGCAATGGGCCAGAGAAAATTTTAGGAGCTAATATTCACCCATTGGCTATTTTTCTATACTTTTTCCAAAAAAAAAAGATATGCTAATTTCCATTTTTTTGTAAAAACGATTCACCCAAATTTTATAGAATTAAATTATTCTACACTAAAAATTGCCAAAAATTATATATAGATTATATAAAAATATTATAAATTTGAATATTTTTCAAAAATATCCCCAAACATTTTCTAGATTTCATATTATGGACTAGTTGGATTCGCCAAGGTTTCTAAACTTTAAGATAAATTTCCATCCTAAAAATTTTCCATGCAAAGGGGTGCCGAGCAACCAACATTTTGTCATTTGCGAATTGAGTTGTTGTATGCCCGGCGTATTCTGAGTCGAGACCTGTTTTCCATGTGCAAAGAATTGATTGAGCCCCTGATTGAGATATTTCTGGACAAGCAAGATGGCAACATCTGAGGAAGCTAGGGAAATTACAAAGATGACCGCCAAAGAGGCCACGCAGGCCCTGACCATAGAAGATGTCCCTGAAGGCGCCAGGATTGTTGCAAAAATCCCTAAATTGTCGCACACGTTGAGGCAAAAGAAAGATAAACAACCAATGATTTTGGTGCGTGTGTCCCTGCGAAACCCGCTACACACCATGTTAACGATGGAGGAGAAAGGGAAAGCAGTTAACTTGGAAATAGATGAGGAGGAAGACCTTGAGGACTTCATAATAGAAGAAGATGAGGACAAGGGCAGGGAAGTAGAACCGAGGCTGCGCACCCTCCAACCAATTTGCCCACGGAAGGGGAAGGCAAAAGTACCCAAGGACCTCGACGAGAGCAAGAGATCTCTTCGGACTCTGCTCCTCCTTGATGATATCATGTTTGAGGGCACGCGCCTGGGACGAGTGCCAAACTAGATGTTTGAACATTGGGATATCACTGACCATGAGAAAATCCCTCAACTAGAGACCGCAGCTCATGAAGCCCAAGCACAAAACCATGGCGGGGGTTATAGAATTAGAGCCGTGAAAGTGGTTACATGGGGTTGAAAAGGCAGGGTTATTAAACCTACTCTGGGTGTTGCATTACCACTGTACCCCAGTGACAATCTTTGTCATCAAGCAGCTTCTCTGCTTGGTGCATGGTAGGTGTTTATGGCTGGAGGAGCCCATCCCCATCACGAACCACTTAATCCATAACATTACACGGCTCTTGTGTAAAGGAGAGGACTGCTTAGACATCTCGAAGGGGAAGATCAACGATTTGGCCATCGTGGAGGCCATGAAGAAGAAATACAACCTGGAGAAGAAGAAAAGGGGTTATGCGATATCTAGTATCAACAACAAAGCATTCAGGGTGGTGACTCATATACTGGTGGGAAAATTCAAGTGAAAGTGCCGCATGGACGAGCTACCCCCGCCGGTGGCAACACTTTCTAAACAATGAACGAAGGTTTAACTAGTCTGCATTCTTGTGTAAGGAGTTCTTCGAAAATATCTACGAGGCATAGGAATAAGGAAAAATGTTCCACTATGCATGGCTTCTACTATCCATAGTGCTGGTGGCAAGGGAATTATCAGAGGATAGCCAATTCCCCACAATTGCGAGTGATCGACCGGAGGCCGCGAAGTACGATTCGCTGTAGGCCATGAAAGACATGAACTAGATCCACCACAGCAAGATATTTTGGGTGTTCATGGAGATGAACATCTGAATGGGGATTAACTACAAATAACGGTTATCACCCACTGTCTACAACAACCTGCAAAGTTTTTCAGAATTTAAAGTGGAATTTCACCACATATATCTCAGAGCGTGGAAGGACCCTGTGAAGAAGTGGAGCAAGCTACCCTTCATCACCACTGATGATGTGATTTTCGATGTACTGGAGACATGTTCACCAGAGTGGCGCACCATAGACATCGCCGCGGTAGCTAAGTTTGCTACGTAGAGGAAGAAAGAGGAGGCCAAACTATGCATGGCATAGTTGGTAGAAAAGAGAAGGCAAGAAGCAACGGCAACAGAAATGTAGGCAGCATGGGACACTGTGCAGACAGTAGCTGAATAGAAAAAGGCTGCAACAGTAGCAGCACAAGAGGCAGTCAAGAAGGCACATGAGGGCCAGAAGTCACCTTTGCAAGGGGAGGAGAAAGATATGGAAAGAAAGGAATAGGAGGGTGGTGTGGATCCGCAAACAGTGTCAACGCAATTGAAGCGCAAGTGCCCAATCGAATAGACAGGGCCGCGTAAGAAGGTGAAAGCATCCAAGTTGTTGATCGAATAGATCGCCCTTAGTGAAGGTGATCTACATGACATAGGAGAGATAGTGCGCGATGTCACCATAGAGGCCCTCCAGAACTTCGTGGAGGAGAATCAGATTGTGTTGGGGGCCCTTTGAGCACATATTCAGGAGTTGCAGGTGTGCACTCCTTGTTGAGTCCCAAACTTACACCTTCCCTACATCACTTTTTAGCCTTTTTCTCCAGTTACCTGAACCTCTAAGCTATCAAATCATTGCATAATAGTTTAAAATGAGTATATAAATGGTTTCCTAACTATGTTTTGTGACTGTTGTTTGGTTTATATTTTTGTTCAACCAGCTACGGAATTTGTCACTTTCCGCAGCCAGAATCAGTTTCCGCAGCCTTTTTGTTAAACTATATGCTACAGGTGTCTATTGAAGAACTTAGCCACATGGGAAAGCTATAAAGGACGTGGACATGGAACGTGTCCCTTGGTTCAGCCAAATCAATCACAGAAGCCCGTGGTCAAGGCCAATCAAACGATGGTCAACACAAGGAGTTAAGCAGTGGCACGACTCTGTTTTCATCACGAGGAGGATTGCGTGGCAAGGTCCTGAGTTTTAGGAGGTGTGTTAACACCTAGGGACTGCTCATGGACCGAATCCAACAAACCATCTCTTGGATTTACTACCCACGGCTACCATGCTGCTATAATTCTAATTATGGTCTTTTACGTGCTTAGCTACCAGTGCAGACAATGTTAGTTAGTTATGTAGTTTCTGCTATAAATAATGCATCTTCATATGCGTATAGGCTAGTATTTGCTGTGTGTAAACTTGACTGTTGTACGAGCCTTTGAGCCGAGACTTAGTCTCTATTTTATAACTGCATTGCAATATATGAGAAGACACTGGTTTTGCGTTCAAATTCATGATTGGTTCTGATTTACCAAGGGTGCAGAGGGCCCCTATACACCAAGGTCCTGTAGTTGATGTATAGTTTTATGTTTTTCTTCATTTTACGCTCTTGATACCATAGATACTTGTTGTATATATTAACTTGCTCATGGTATTCATGTTGTTTGTTGTTCATAAGTTCTTTTATGCTTTTAATTTATTGTCAACTGATAAGTGTTTGCATTTCAGGTTCTAATAGGAAGCCCGACAATGCATATAATTTTTTATGACTAATGACATGATGGGATTATCTTGTCCTACTGCTGATTTGTTTTATTGGTTTTAATTCCAGCATTGCTTATTTCTTAGTTTTTCTTTGTTCATTTACTTTTCTACAAGATTAGTGATTAGACTATTCATATCATTCTTCAGTTACCGAATGATGAAGGATTGTAGAGTGAATGTGTAGCTTAATCTTAGTTTTATTTCATGCAACTTAGATATCAGATCATTCAATTTGTGTATGACTACTTCCTATAGCCAGAGCGAGTCAAATGGTGAGGGGTCAAAAATGAATTGGTGTGATATGATTAGTTTACTTTTCTTACTGTCTTTAAATTGCTTTGAGTTCAGTCTTTTCTTTTCTTTATAACAACAGTAAGGATACTAGGTTCCATAGTCATAGTTCATTGTTTTGTTAATTAGAATCTAGGCACATCTTGATTTAATCATTGTAAAGTTTGAACACCTTTAGAACACTTTGAAGTTTGGAAATTATTCATTGAATACAATTGTCCATACTCGATTACTAGAATCACCATCTCACACACCATCTCACATTAGGGAATCAACAAGAAGATAAATCCAAAAACAAACCAGAAAACTAAAAACGACAAAGAAATAAGAAAATGGTTATCTTGCATACATAGTGCACTTCACTTCAACAGTTTACAACTCCCGGATTGACAATTTTTAAAGCAATTTAGAACACACTAAATTGACCAAACATTTTGGCGCCGTTGCTGGGGAAGTGAAACTAGGTAGCCAAATTCTTAAAAAAAAAAACAAAAACAAGAAAATTTCAAGGAAGGTAAAAATTGATGATTTCTCAAAGTACGCTCTTTTCTTGCACCTAGTGTGACCTGGAGGATCAGAAAACAGAGTTATTGATTCAGTAATTTCTTGAGTATGCTCTCTTCTTGCACCTAAAGTGATCTAGAAGATCAAAAAGAGAATTATTAACCTGACTTGAAGAAATAAAAATGACATGCATAGAGAAAGAGATTCTAGGGGAAGGTTTATAGCTAGGGCCAAGGGTTCAATTTTTACAACTCCATCCACTCCAAGGTATAGGCAAGATACACCTCCAACATCTCCAACTCCTACTCCTAGCCTTAGGATCCCTTGAGTTCAAGAGGCAGTAGTTGAATTAGGAGACTCTCTCACACTATCCACCGAATCTGAGTTAGGAAAATGCCCTTTCTTTACTTCTACAAGAAAACACATTGTAATTGAAGAAGTAGAATCACCTGAAGAAGAAGAGGGAGAAATTCATCCTCATTCGCCATTGATAGAAGAACCAGAGGACTCTGAAATCTCTGAAGAAGCTATCATGACAGAGGAAGTAGTAAATGGATTTGGAGGAGGTAGAGGTAGAGGTAGAGGAGGAGGAAACAATGGAGGAGGTAGAGGTAACAATGGGGGAAACAGGGATGGAAACAACTCATTTGGATTTCCTATAGTTGATGAGGAATCTCGAACAACAATGAAAAATATCTCACCATCTGTCCTCCCAAACTTTTATGGTTGAGAAGTGAGGACCCTGAAACATTTTTATTTGAGTTTGAAGTCGTGTGCCGAACTTATGATTACATGGAAGATGCTCAAAAACTCAAATTTTTTCCTTCAACATTGAAGGGAGCTACTCTAAAATGGTTCATGGGATTAGTTACTCAATCAATTAGGACTTGGAATGACATGAAACAAACATTTTTGGATAGATACTTGGACTATTGTATAGGATGAGGTATTCAAAATGGTACAAAAAGAAGATGAAAATTTGGAGGATCTACTTGAAAGATTTCAATATAACCTCAAAAGAGAAAAAATGAGTAACCTAGATGAAGAAACCTTGAAATCCCTTCTGTTAAAATCCATTAGAAATGAATGGATAGATATTCTAAATATGATGGGGAAAGGAGATATATCTCAACTTCCACTTCATGATATAGCAGAGCTATGTGTCCATCTCTCAAGAGGAAAATCTAAAACTGGAAAAGGGCCTAGAGATCCTTCTCTCATTAGAGCAAATAAATCTGCAACTGGATCAGTGAGTAGGGCTGAGATTGGCAACACGCTTGATGAGTTCAAAACAGATATTTTAGGGAGTCTTAGTGAGCAACTAGACACCCTTAAGATACAAAACAAGCAGAACACAGAAGCTGAAGCTTTGGCCATCTTTTGTCCAAAATGTAGGAAGAAACACGCTCTAAGGGAATGCCCCTTGGATGAAAAAGTTGTAGAAACATGCGTGATTTTCTCAGAAAGCCATGAGACGAAGGATTGTCCTTCAATTCCTGGGCTCAAAGCTGTCTTTCAAGAAGACCCAAATTCAATTGAGTCTCTCTGTTTTGTTTCAAGGAGACCTTGGCAGGGGCAACACAATCAAGGGTTTAATAACCCCATGAACTTTCAACCCCGACCAGGTTGGAATCCCTGGCAACAACCTTTGTCCCAACCTCAAAATCCATTTCAATCATGGGTACAAGGTATGCAAAATCCTTATGGGAGATTTGCTCAATTTTACCAATATCCTCCATCTTTTTAAAACCAACAAGTTCCACAACCTCCAAATCAGAATCCACAACTTTCATTACCATTTCCACAACAACAACCTTCTCAAAAAAATCCAAATTCCCAACTCTTGCTTCCATTCCAACAAAAGACAAATCAATTACCTTCCCAGCCATTGCCAAATCCAAATAATAAAAATCCTCAAAATGCTTACATGGTAGAAGGACAACAATTTCCTACCTATATGATTGTTCCTCTCAATGATGTACAACTCAAATTTGGTAGAGTCTTAGACAAGCCCTCTATAGATACTCAAAAGCAGATCATTTCTAAGGAATAATATCTTAAAGACAATAAACGTTCTGAAGCATCTCTTCAAAACCCAAGCACTCAAGAAGAAAAAGAAAAAGAATCAACCCCCACAACTCCTCTAGTCAAGCAACCTGCATCTTCATCCACACCTCCTTTTCCTGAAAGATTACAAATTGATAAAAGAGTGGAAAAACAAATCTTGTTGCCTAACTATGATTTTCTAAATGAATTAAAGAATGTTTGTATCAAGATTCCCTTGTTACAAGCCATTATAGAAATTCCTATTCTAGCTAAAACAATAAAGGAGTTGAGCCTCAAAAGACCAGGAAGGAAACCAAGAGATACAAGAAAAATCCACCTAGAAGGAAAAATTGCAGATATCATGATGGGAAAAGTTACCATGCAGAAGTATGTAGATCCCGGTAGTCCAATTGTCAAAACACATATCAATGGGGTAGAAATTCCAAATACTTTGATTGATTTAGGGGTTGCTATCAACATTATGAGTAGACAAACTATGGAACAGCTAAAACTTCTTAATCTTCGTTTTACACCTACTCTACTACAACTTGCAGATCGATCAATTATTAAACCAGGTGGTGTATTAGAAGACATTTTGGTCTCCTTAGATTCTTGGGAGTATCCAGTGGATTTCATGATTTTAACTCCCAAGAATAATCTAGGAGGGCATCCACTCATTTTAGGAAGACCTTGGCTAGCCACAACTGATGCTTTTATCAGTTGTAGATCAGGGGATATGTATATTTCTGATGGTAATTCGACAAAGAAATTCAATGTGTATCCTCCAGCAAAAACAATTACAGAGATAGGAGATAATGAATGGGTCGATGATGAGGACATTATACAACTTATCTATACCATTTCTGAAATCAGTGAAGATAGTCAAATTCTGAACACATTAGAAAACTTTGAAATCTCTTTAGAATATGACCACACACAATTTCATTTAAATTATGACATTGAGTATCTATAATCTAGACAAATGTCTCTTTACTCTATGGAAGAGTTTGGTAGTTCCACCACTGAGATCTTTCCAGGTAAAACATTGAATATCAACAAAAACTTGGAAACATCACAATAGGAGAAGCTAACCAAAATCTTGCAAAAACATTCTACTGCATTTGCATGGGAGTATACTGACATGAAAGGTATTGACATTAAGACTTGTATTCATCACATCTACATCAAGGAAAATAGTAGACCAATCAAACAACCTCAGAGAAGGACGAATCCAAATCTTAGAGAAATAGTGAAAGAAGAGCTCCAAAAACTACTCAATGTAAACTTCATTTACCCAATTTTAGATAGCCAATGGGTTTCTCCTTTGGTTATAGTACCTAAAAAGAATGGTAAATGGAGGGTATGCATTGATTCTAGGGAATTGAATAAAGCGACTTTAAAGGATCACTTTCCTTTACCTTTTATCGATCAGGTACTAGATACTCTAGCAGGCAAAAAGTACTTTTCATTTCTGGATGGGTTTAGTGGCTATAATCAAATTCAGGTAGCACTTGAAGATCAAGATAAGACCACATTCACCTGTCCATGGGGAACTTTTGCTTACCGAGTGCTTCCTTTTGGATTATGTAATGCACTCACAACATTTCAAAGGGCAGTGCCAGGAATCTTTTCTGATCTAATCCATGATTGTGTAGAGGTCTACATGGATGATTTTACAGTTTATGGTGATTCATTTGAAGAGGCATTAGAAAATTTGGAAAAGCTCCTTATCAGATGTAAAGAAACAAATCTTTCCTTGAGTCATGAAAAATGCTTTATGATGTTTACTGAAGGAATTGTTTTAGGACATCATATTTCAGGAGATGGAATTAAAGTTGATAAATCAAAAGTTGAAGTCATCTCCAAATTACCTATTCCAACTTGTCAAAAAGATGTTAGAAGTTTTCTGGGATTTACTGGGTATTATAGAAGATTTATAGAAAACTTCACTAAAACAACATCTCCACTCTTCAAATTGCTTACAAAAGACTGTGAATTCAAATGGGATCCTGATTGTCAATCAACATTTGAAACTTTAAAAACCATAATATCTGAAGCACCCATTTTGAGAGGGCCAGACTAGAAACTCCCCTTCCATATTTCTACAAATTCTTCAGATACAACTCTAGGAGCTGTGTTGGGTCAAAAGGATTTAGTTCCTTATTCCATTTACTATACCAGTAAAAATTTGACTCCCACTGAGTTGAACTATACTGTGACTGAAAAAGAGTTTTTAGCTGTTGTTCATGCAATCAATAAGTTTAGACATTATATAACAGTCTATGAAACTTTTGTCCATACTGATCATTCCGCGATTAGATATCTAATGAACAAACCTGTTACTAATAGCAGAGTTACAAGATGGCTCTTAATTTTACAAGAATTCAACATTACTGTGTTGGATAGACCAGGAAAACAAAATACAGTAGCTGATTTCTTGTCTAGGATCCAAAATACTAAAGAATATTCTCCTGTAGAGGATAAGTTTCCAGATAAATATTTGTTTGCAGTAACGACCAAGACTCCTTGGTATGCAGATATTGCTAACTATTTGGTTACAGGGAAACTACCTCCACATCTATTTCCTGGTGAAAAAAGAAAAATTATTCAGGAGAGTTCAAAATATTCATGTATTTCTAATGAATTATGTAAAACAGGGCCAGATTGTGTGATCAGAAGATGTGTTCGGGAAGATGAAATGCCTGACATCCTCAAGGCATGTCATGATGAACCATGCAGTGGACACTTTTCTAACGAAAGGACGGCCTATAAAATCCTTTCTTTAGGATATTATTGGCCTTCACTTTTCAAGGACACAAAAGAATATGTCAAAAGGTGTGATAGCTGCCAAAGAGTAGGGAAACCGACTCTTTCAAATGAAATGCCATTACACCTCAGGTACTCATTGAACCCTTTGAAAAATGGGCTTTAGTCTTCATTGGACCCATTAATCCACCATCCAAGAAAAAGAAGTATATATTGGTATGCACTGATTATGTCACTAAATGGGTAGAAACCAAAGCATTACTTTCTGCTACTGAAAATTCAGTTGTTAATTTTCTTTATGAGGATATTTTTACTCGCTTTGGTGTCCCAAGAGAAATTGTGATAGATCAAGGAAGTCAATTTACATCCAACATGATGGAGAAGCTGATGGAAGAATACAAGATCAAGCACAGGAAATATAATCCTTACCATCCACAAGCAAATGGCCAAGTGGAGTCTACAAACAAAGTCATTGAAAGTATCATCACCAAGACTATTCATCTACATAGAAGAGATTGGGTTGAAAGGCTTCTTGAAGCCTTATGGGCCTATAGAACTACATGGAGGAATATAACAGGAAATTCTCCTTATGAACTTGTTTATGGGAAAGAAGTTCTGCTCCCCAATGAATTTCAAGTTAAAACTTTCAAGATGGCAGTTCAGTTGGGGATGGACTTATCAGAAGCTCAAAAACACAGAATGGAGCAGTTGAATGAACTAGATGAGATTAGACAAGAAGAAATTCTAAGAACTGATCTAGTTCAACATCAAAGAGCTAAGTGGCATGACAGATATATCAAAGAGAAAAAATTTTAAGAGGGAGATTGGGCACTACTATTTGATTCCAAGTTTAAAGACTTCAAAGGAAAATTTCATACTCATTGGCTTGGGCCATATGAGATTGACAAAGTCTTTAACAATGGAGCGGTAAGAATCAAGACCATTGATGAATTTCAAACTCCTCTTATTGTGAATGGCCGTAGATTAAAGATTTATCATAAGCCACTCTCAAAAGAAGAATTTGTTAGAATGTTTCAAGAAAATTCTCCAATAAGGTTGGTGAAGAAGAATCCTTCTTCCCCACCAACCTAGCCTTTGTTCCTTTCTGTTATAAAAATAAAAAATAAAATAAAAATAAATAAAAATAGAGAAAAAAATAAATAAATTTGTATAAGCCTGAAAACCAATCTCTGATTGGCAGGCTTATACAGAAAATGTAGAGTGGAAATCAAGGACATCTGATACTCTATATTTTCCAAAAAAAAAAAAAAAAATCTTTCTTTCTTTCTCATTTCTATTTTCACTCCACTCACTTCATCTCACTTCATTTCATTTCCATTTTTCACTCCACTCACTTCATCTCACTACATTTCATTTCCATTTTCACTCCACTCACTTCATTTCACTCCATCTCATCCATTTCATTTCATCAATAAAAGTTTTTTTCCCCATGATCATTTCCATTCAAATAGTTATTGTCTAACTATCTCTATTTAGCTAAGTGGTTGTTGTGCCAAGTTTCCGCAGCTGGAATCAGTTTCCGCAGCCAGAAGCAGTTTCCACAGCCACCACTCTGTTTTACAAATTTACAGTCAAGGTGTTAGTGCAATAAAATAAAAATGCAGGTATGACCAAGCATGAAGACATGGATATGGAGCATCTACAGACATCAACAGGGAGCAACTAAGTCAGGGCTACTAGAAAACAAAGACAAGGATTCTAAAAGTATGGGCAAAAATTTATTTCAAATAGCAATTAAAGGCACAAATTTGCATAGTTATTGAACCATTAAAGCTCACTATGTGCAATGATTATTATGATAGCTCCACTACCATTCCACGACCTTACTCCATAAATCATACATTTACTCCTGAAACGGTCTCATGATTATTTTTCGGGTCCAACTCATAGATGAAATACACTCCCACACTCCACTTGTATTCATGAGACATGACCTATGTGAATACGGCTCCTCTTCACCTTACTTTGTGCAGTCATTTTATCAAATGTGTAACGTCTCTCACACCGTTCAATTCAAAATTTCGGTGCCATTTCACTTGTGTTAAAGCTTCACTTCACTAGCATATGTCTCCATTTTATCTCGGCTGCTCATCCTCTGTTTCTGCTCACAACCTCTGAACATTCCAATTCCCGTATCCATTTTCCATTTCGGCCATCGTTCTTCCACAAACCTTGCAAACAGAACTGTCTTACGTCTAATAAAACCCTCATACAATACGCAGTTGAATTCCAAAGAAGAATTTTTAACAAAGGAAGATGGGACGGCTACTGAGGGCAGAGCCGGAAGGGATTAAATTTTTAGAAGGGTACCCTCAAGCAAAGGAATTGCTGAAGAAAGCCAAATGGCTTCGTTTCATCCAGAAATTCAAAGGCCATAATAAGGAAGTCACAAAAGCCTTTGCAAGGTCTTTCAATGACCAGGTGATAGAGAATGGAGACCTGAAATTCACGGTCTCTAAAGCCTCAATTGCAGCAGCTAAAGATTTGCCCCGGGAAGGGGAGCATTGGTTTAGAAACAAAAGTCTGGACGAGCAAGCATGGAGAGTCATATTGCGTAACCCAGGTATGGACATTACTATATTTACAAGAGGGATTCTTGTTAATGCACTGAAAGAAGAATGGGCAGGCCTACTATTAATCATTCAAAAATTTATCACTTGTGAAGGCTGATTTAGTACGATGTACATGTATCACACTAAGCTATTGATGAACTTTCTAGAGAAGCAAGCTCTTAATCTGCCCTATTTCTTACTTTTGAGTTTGAAAAAGATGAGTACTACAGTCCAAAAGAACATAGGAGATATAGAGCCTCATTTATATCATCATGGACTCGTGAGGATTCTAGTTGAAGACCAGTTGAAAAGAAACAAAGATACTTGGGAGCAGTTTCTAGTGAGAAACTATTTTCAAGAGCAATCTGAAGCGCTGGGAAGCAGTACACCAAAGGCACCGAGAAAGAGTAGGAGAAAAGGAAAAAGTGTCATAATCCAAGACTCTCCTATTGATAAAACTAAAGAAACTGTTCAAAAAGAAAAGGAGGAAAGAATTAAGGACAAAAAGTAGAGAAAGTCGGAGGGAAAGAGGAACTTACAAGATGTTTACCAATCACGAGAACCATCTATAGAAGAAGACTATCAAGTGTTATCTGAGAGACTAGTGCACCTCCAAAAACAAGTTGCCACAGCTAAGAAGGAAGAAAAAGGGAAACAAATTATGGAAGAGGAAAGTACTAGCCCACAGTACTTAAGAAGGAGTAGCAGACTCAAAGGAAAGTGGAGGAGAACACAGGTAAAAGGACCCCACTTCATTGACTTGAGTGGGGAAACACCTAAGAAACCTCAAGCTGGCCATAGTTCACCTTATCCTCTGCCTAATATTGAAGCTAGCCCTTTAGATGTTGATGAAAGCCCTTCTCGGCCAGAATTAGAAGACAGTCCTCCTCCTCAACAAGACATTGAAGCCAGCCCGAGGCAAACACCTGAAATTGATCTAAAACAGCAAGAGGTATATGACTACCTCAAATATTTAGAGAAGACAGCTGCAAGCCCGAGCACACCATCCATTCTGCCTCACATAACACAAGATGCACAGGTTCAAGCTTCGAAACAATAAGTTTTTGAATTAGAGGTTTTAAACAGGCACATTAAACAATAAAACGAGGCATTAAAAGAGCAAAACAAAGTGGACAAAATTATTCATGATAATACCATGTTACATATGGGTTTGTGGCAGAAGAAGAACAAGAAACTAAAGAAGAAGTGCAGAAAGTTGAGCAGGGAATTAATCAATCTCAAGTTCAAATGTTTGATAAGGAAACCCAGGATGGTGGTAGCACCAAGAAAAAAGAGGAGAGGACTGGATGTATTAGCAGAGGCTTCATAATACATAGACTAAAGGGAGATGACTAAATTTTGGTTGCATGAGGACATGCAACACCTTCACAGTGGGAATATGTTGAGTCCCAAACTTACACCTTCCTTACATCCCTTTTTAGCCTTTTTCTCCAGTTACCTGAACCTCTAAGCTATCAAAGCATTGCATAATAGTTTAAAATGAGTATATAAATGGTTTCCTAACTATCGTTTGTGATTGTTGTTTGGTTTAGATTTTTTTCCAACCAGTTGTGGAATCTGTCACTTTCCGCAGCCTTTTTGTTAAACTATATGCTACAGGTGTCTATTAAAGAACTTAGCCACATGGGCAAGCTATAAAGGACATGGACATGCAACGTGTCCCCTTGGTTCAGCCAAATCATCCACAAAAGCCCGCGGTCAAGGCCGGTCAAATGGTGGTCAACACAAGGAGTTAAGCGGTGGCATGACTCTGTTTTCAGCACGAGGAGGATTGTGTGGCAAGGTCCTGAGTTTTAGGAGGTGTGTTAACACCTAGGGACTGCTCATGGACCGAATCCAACAAACCATCTCTTGGATTTACTGCCCACGGCTACCATGCTACTATAATTCTGATTATGGTCTTTTACGTGCTTAGCTACCAGCGCGGACCATGTTAATTAGTTATGTAATTTCTGCTATAAATAACGCATCTTCATATACGTATAGGATAGTAGTTTCTATGTGTAAACTTGACTGTTGTACAAGCCTTTGAGCCGAGACTTAGTCTCTATTTCATAATTGCATTGCAATATATGAGAAGACATTGATTTTGCGTTCAAATTCGTGATTGGTTCTGATTGACCGAGGGTGCAGAGGGCCCCTGTACACCAAGGTCCTGTAGTTGATGTATAGTTTTATGTTTTTTTTCATTTTACGCTCTTGATACCATAGATACTTGCTGTATATATTAACTTGCTCATGGTATTCATGTTGTTTGTTGTTCATAAGTTCTTTTATGCTTTTAATTGATTGTCAACTGATCAGTGTTTGCATTTCAGGTTCTAATAGGAAGCCCAGAAAGTGCATATAATTTTTGATGACTAATGACATGATGGGATTATCTTGTCCTACTACTGATTTGTTTTTTTTGTTTTAATTCCAACATTGTTTATTTCTTAGTTTTGCTTTGTTCATTTACTTTTTTGCAAGATTAGTGATTAGACTATTCACATCATTCTTCAATTACCGAATGATGAAGGATTGTAGAGTGAATGTGTAGCTTAATCTTAGTTTTATTTCATGCAACTTAGATATCAAATCATTCAATTTGTGTATGACTACTTCCTATAGCCAGAGTGAGTCAAATGGTGAGGGGTCAAAAATGAATTGGTGTGATATGATTAGTTTACTTTGCTTACAGTCTTTAAATTTCTTTGAGTTCAATATTTTCTTTTCTTTATAACAGCAGCAAGGATACTAGGTTCCATAGTCATAGTTCACTGTTTTGTTAATTAGAATCTAGGCACATCTTGATTTCATCATTGTAAAGTTTGAACACCTTTAGAACACTTTGAAGTTTGGAAATTATTCATTGAATACAATTGTCCATACTTGATTACTAGAATCACCATCTCACACACCATCTCACATTAGGGAATCAACAAGAAGATAAATCCAAAAAAAAACCAAAAAACTAAAAATGACAAAGAAATAAGAAATAGTTATCTTGCATAGATAGTGCACTTCACTTCAACAGTTTACGACTCCTGGATTGAAAATTTATAAAGAAATTTTGAACACACTAAATTGACCAAACGCTCCTCAGGCTGGTACTCTTTCGACTAACCTTGCAGTAGGGACAGTTGCAGCCGAGTAAATGCTACCCGCTTGAAAACCCAACGCAATAGTGTTACCAGAAGGGGCATTGGTCACAACAAATGAGGCTAAAAGGCCTATGTTTAGTACCCTAAAATGGATAGGGCTCAACATGGTTGCGGTCCCGCGGGAGACGCTCTATGTTCTGCAGGATGGGATTACTACAGAACTGCGGGCTAGGAAGAGTCGTGCATTGCAAGTGCTGAGCGAGCAAAATATAAACATGGAGTAGTTGAGCTTGTAGCACGATGAGGTTGTATCAAAGAATGAGTAGATGGTACAGGTACTAGAATAAGTCTTTCAGATGGTCCCTAGGTTGGCCATCCCAGCAGATGCACCGACAGAGGGGTGCATCCATAGATTAGCAGCAGGGGTGCGTGAGGTATGAGAAGAAATGGCCAAGGTTTAGTTGGCGCTGAATCTTCAGATAGTAGAGCTGTGGTTCAAGGCGTAGCCATCCACCCCTCTAGAGATAAGAGAACAACACGATAGCACTATTACATCATAGATGGAAGAGATCAACAGTGCAGTAAGGGACTGCACCAGAGTGTTGGAAGAGTCCTTTGAGGTCCTCACCAATCTGCAGGAGGACCCTAACATCCAGCACTTAGAGACAGAGGCACGTGACCTTTAGCAACAGTATAATAGTGTCAAAGGGACTGCATAGATGGTGGTCCTCACTCAGAGGCTCGTGTGAATGCAATAGGCCAAAGCACTGAAAGAGAAAGTGGACACCACACGACACCAAGAAGCAGTTTTGAAGGCATGCATTCAACCTTGGATCGACGAGGCCTTCATCATTACAACAACAATTGAAGGCAAGCTCTTGCAAATGTAGGGGACGCGGGAACAAATCTAGGGAAGTAGTTTTGATATTGCAGTCTCAGAAGAATGTGTATAGGAGATTTAGCAGGTAGTCGCTCAGTGCGTTGCCGACCTTGCAACTGTTCAAGCAGAGTTGGAGGGTCTCCATAAAAATATCTCCACACTGATAGAGTGACTCGAGGGCAATTCATGATGTTTTTGTTGGGGGCCTATTGGGCATTGAATCCCCCCAAGGCATGTTTTGGGGCTTAAAGCCTAAGTTTTGACTAAGTTCATTGTAAAGACTCCGCAATTTGTGGTCCTGGAGCGCAAAGTCATAATAGAGTCATAGGGTTGTCCGCCCTTGTTTTTGTAATGTAATGTTGGTTTGAAAGATTTACCCATGGTCCATGGACCATGGGATTGTATAAATAGAGAAAGGCTCTAAGTGTAAGAGGGACATCAATCGATGGAATAAAAAGGAAAGAAGAATTGAGTCGAAGTGCAACTCGTGCCTTTGGGTCATAGAGTAGGAGAAGGCTCTGTTGCTGAGTGCACAGAGGCCTAGTAGTCAACAGTTGAGTGCGCGGACCCCTACAACTGAGTGCGCAAGGCAGGTCGAGTCTATAACCGTGGGAAGAATTAATAAAAGAGAATTTTTACCATATTTTTGTGTATCTTTTCCTGTTTTATGCATTATCAGGTAGGAATAGCAAGGTTACTATTTATTTAATGTGTGAACTCATATGAATGTGTTGAATAAGTAAATATAAAATAAGGCATTTTTTACGCGAAGATAGCTAACTAGTGTAAGAAGATAAGTAAGAAATCAAGTGTAACTAAAGGAAATAGTGTTGATCGCTGCTCTAGCAGCACGAGAGCACCATAACCCTTGGTTAGGGCTGCACAAAGGTGAATATATCAGGGCACGAAGGCCAGGGAAGTGCACGAAGTAAGCTACATGAAGGGACTCACAGTTGGACCAAATCAACCCCTCAAACATCTTAAGGGTGTAGAAACCTAGTTCCAGAACCCCCCATACTATTTCAGGTGAGACCTCAGTCCATGTTCCACAGACTATTGCTGAAAGGGCCAGTAGTACACAGATTTGTTTGGCTAATTAACTCCGAACCTAGGTCAGCCCCCAACAAGCCAACACTAACATTTACAAGCATCCTTGTGGCTTTCCCAAACAGGTCAATATTCTTAGATAATTTTGCAGCATCTTGTACATAGCCATTATAGAAGATTAGTATATCATCAACAAACAATAAATGGGTAGTAGGAAGAGCATTGGAAATAACTACACCCTAGAATCCCCCTCTACATTTAGCATCTTCCAACAAGTGACTAATACATACAATAATTAATAGGAACAATAAAGGGGGTAGGGGACAACCTTGTCACAAGCCTCTCTGCGCATGGGAAAAAGGGGGAATTAGACCCATTTATCAACACTACAAACGGGACCAATATAATATAGTGCATAACCCAGTCAATAAATTCAATGCAAAATCAAAAGTGAGTCAAAATTAGTCTAATATACATCCAGATCACATGATCGTAGGCTTTTGAGAGGTCAAATTTTATAACTCCTTTTAATCTAAGGGTTTTGATATTGTGAAGTCATTCTTAAGCTAACCCAATGGCTTCATAAACCTCTCTACCTTAAAGAAAACCATATTTCTTTTTTGATATAACTATTGAAACAATAGGCTTTAGTCTTCTGACAAGGATCTTGGACATGACCTTTTAGATACAGTTGCATAGAGAAACAAGATGAAATTCTTCAAATGAGGAATGCTTTTCAGCTTTGGGAATAAGGGATATGAAGGTAGAGTCAAAGGTTTCCAACACTCTACCTTCCCTTTTAGATTCATTTACATCTCCCAATATGTTATAACCTCATTTTCCACCCCATTATAGTGAGAGAAAACCAAGTTCAACTTACCTTATTTGTTCGCTAGAATGAATCCACTTTCACCTTTTATTTTACTTATGTGAGATTTAATCCTTGTTAAAAGGGTGGAATTACATGATTAAGTTATTTCTAATAATTATTTTGTCACAATTTTATAATTATGAGATAATAATTATTTCATAATTGAGATAATTGAAAAAAAAACTCATAATTGAGAAAAAATGTTTCTAAAGTTTGTCATTCCTAAGGATATCAACTTCACCTGCTTGTGTAAGAGTTGGATAGGGGTCCATTATTGTAGAAGTTTCCTAACTTATCAAGCCCCTAGCTGTCTATGTAAATTCTCCTAGAGGATAGAATCAACCCTATATAATCTCACCAAGAGGAAAGGGGGTTAGATCTAATATCCAGACCATAGCTCGAGAGCTTTGTTGTATTGGGAGGAGGAGACCATGTTGCTAGCTAAATGAGTGGATCTCATTTGTGAAGGTATACATTTTCTATCAATTTTATTTTGTTATTGATAGAAGTGAATGTTCCCTCCTATTATATCTGAATGTATAATTTATTTTTCATGGCTATGTTCATTTAATTAAGCTAAGAGTCCTCTGTGGAAGTCCATTTTTGCTCCTTTTTTGGTGGTGATTGTTTTCAAGTTCAATATTTATTGAGGACGAGATGTCTTGTTCAGAGCAAGAATTCCCTGTATCAGACACAACATTTGCCGCCAATATATTAGGATTTTAGGTGCTTAGCTCAAACCCTTGATAGAAAAATGTATGCATGAATTATTGATTTGATTGGTTTGGCGATTCATTAATTTTTTCACTTCTTTCCATATACTCTTATGTTTTCAGGTAGACTTGTTAGGGCCATAATACTACAAATAAATAGCTCATAGTGGCTATGTATAAATTTCCATAACAGAATTAGTGACTCCCATAGGGAATTTTCCTTATTTATCTTTAGATATCTCCTCTTTGTGGCTTATTTGGCTTTCTTTTGCTTTGATTTCCTTCTTCTTTGGATCTCCATTAACTTTATTTTCTTCATATTTGAGCTGATATTGGATCTAAACTTTTGTTTTTGTTTTTTATATGAGAGAATAAAAGATCATGGGTTTAAAATCAAATTCTAAATGTTTACATACATAACTTGATTAAATTAACCACATAAATGAATTCCTCTCGGAATTTTGTCTAAAATAAAAATAAAACACAACGAAAATGGAGTTTGAATGGAGAATTTATGGTTGCTTGAAGAAGCTAGTTGTATTTCTTCCTTAGTTGTAGGCATGAAATAGCTTACAGAGAAATTGGAGCCTTAGAATCATTGGGTTTCTCATTATATCCTTGCGGCTAGAACTACTCTATGCAGACTTTCATCCTTGCAGTTATTCTTGGAATCTTGAAAACTTCTAATAGATACTACAGGTATTTTTCCTTATGATCAACTTTGTTCTTCAATCTCTTCCCTGAATTTAGATCTACTACATTTATTATCCATCCCTGTCTTTTGGATTAGATTTTCCTATTTTTTTTGTAAGTGTTTCTTTTATTATTGATTGGGCTTCAATCCATTCTCTTCTCTTCACACTGATATTAACTTTCTATACCTAAGTGCCACTATTTTTATTAGTTGTAAAACACATCAAGACCCAAATATGCTTGTGTTAGGTTGTATTGGATGCTCCATTTGCTACTACTCTAAGATTTTCCTTTGAGATTCGTAGTGTTTTGGTTGAGACTATTGTGCTTAAATTTAGATCATATCTTTTGAGATTTCTTTAGTTGATTCAGCATCAGCTAATATATGCTCTTGATTTTGATATGATAACCAGATTTGGCTTCATTTCCCTTTTTCACTTTTGATTGAGTGATCACCTCTAGTCTTGTGTCCTTGCCTTTGTTCACAAGATGTGGTATATTTGTTTATGGTTGTGTATGTTGTCACTTGAAAATTTTATTTGGGGTGTTTCATATATGTTTATGATATCATATTCACTTTATATCATTCCCACTTGATATTTTTTAGTCCTTCCTATTTCTAGGGTTTGTTTTTATCCGTGTGGAACATTGCCTCTCATTAGGGAATTGTGTTACAACCCTAGATTGTTTGCATTGCCTTCATCATTCCACTTTTTGGTTTTCTTGTTCATTGCTTGAGAGCGTTTGTTCGGCTTTGATTCAAAGTTTTGACATTTTTTTAGTGCTTTGCATTCCAGCTTGGGGATTTTTTGGCATCTTTTCATATTTTTGTTCCTTAGTTTGTCTTTTGGTTCTGAATTTTATAAATTTTGGGATTTCATTTTAAGATAAGTGAGAGGTGCATTTGATAGGAATTTGTTTGTTTTTCAAAAGCGAGAGACTCTTACCCTACAGTAGTTAGCTTTCATGGAATTGAAAAGAGAATTTTTCATGTAGTTGCATTAGAGTGTTACTAACAAGAGTTCATCACACCATTTGTGTTTCATGTTGCTACACCACTAAGTAAATAATAACCACTAAAATAAAATCTCAAAAAAAATTTACTAGACTTGTCTTTTATTTTTGTTGGTAGTACACCAACATTAGCATAGGCTAGGCTTTTGGAGCTAGGTGTGTGAGTAAAGTGCTCCAAGATCTTAAAAAAAACTTAGCAGCCTATGGTAGGGAGTGAAAAATCCTCTACAATCCCACAGTCAAAACTGGAGCACATCATAAAATCGTGTAAGAGGGCCTTAGGCTCAGGTCACAATGTGAATGGTTCACCTCAAGGTTACCCAACTCATTGTAGGGAATCTTGTGCTAGCGGCTAACTACCCAGAAGCCCAAGATTCTTGTGCCCCCATGGGTCGAAGGTACTTAGTGGCCATCTGTAGGAAAAACAACCTATAGTTGGTGGTTGTGAGCAACAACCATCCCTCTACCTTACCTTCCCCTCAATCGCTCTACTTGTGGAGTTGAGATCCCATAAGTAAGAATTTTGGAAGGCCATATAAAACATAGTACTAGGATTGGTTTGCATGCAACTACTTTTAAGGACATTTCTAGTGTGCTTTGTTTGGTTTGAGTTAGTAGTTTGGCCTTAGGAGGGTTGGTACTGACTTAATTTAGTTAATATACATTTATTCACCCTGGATGAACCTATTCATCAATTGTCACATCAAATTTGAGGTCTACCTCCTGAGAGAGCTTAATTATGGACTCCTGCTTGTAGAGTACCCGTCGATGCCTAAGACCCAGACCAACCTCTAGTTGTGGAATATATTCCTAGTCCTCCTGGTAGTGACTTGATATTTATCAATACACTTGTAGATGATTTTGTCAATCCTATAAATCCACCTTTGATTAATGTATCAAGACTAGAGTTGTTGTGGCTAAATCCATATGGTTCCACACCTACCTATGTCTATACTTTTTTTTTCGTTACCTATGGAGGAGGCTAATTCTCTTTTACCCTTATCATCTACAATTTCAGCTGTTATGACCTCATTTCCATCACTTAGTGTGGTGGGACCTTGTTATAGACATTTTTGGGCACTTCAACTCCAATCATAAATGTCCATAAACTGAGGGCTCCTAAGTCCCTAAAAGTGTTGCTTCACTGCCTAAAGGAACAAAGTCAACTGATTACATCATTTCCCAGAAGTTCTCCACTGAAAACTGCTCAGAAATGGTCAAAACTGGACCATACTAAAAGCTCAATGCAGGGGGTGCAATGCATATCACCTTCCCAGTGTACAAGGTGTGATGCATACTGATTTGCTCCTTTGTAGGGTGCAATGGTCGGGAATGGAAAAATGGCAGGGACCAAAATGCGAGGTGGAAGATCATGGAATCTTCCAAAAGCTTCCTCTCTGACACTTGCCTCTCCATTTTCGACCAGGGATGAGTAAGAGATCATCATTCTCCAAGTGGAAGCAGGAACTATCAGAGAGAAGACACTAATCAAGATCTCAGAAGATGACTCACCTCTCTATAATCATCTATATATGGATCC
>APFE030820725.1:19305-59465 GCA_000404065.3 Pinus taeda | reverse complement strand
GGGCTTTGTTTTCTTTTGGTCACTGATGCTTTGGATTGCGTGCTTGCTTGAGAAAGCTCTTTTTCTCCCTACAAAACAAAAACACAAAACCCAACACAGACCTACAAAAAAAACAAGCCTTACAGCTTAAAGTTAGCTTTACCCAGAAACTAAATATTTTCCTCAATGTTTCTGATTTTTCGAGATCACACTAAGGTAGCGGAAAAGTGCATATGCATGAGAAAAATCCTTCCTTTCTGTTTCTGATTTTCCCAGATCGCACAGAGTCGGAGGGAAAAGAGCATACGCAGAAATGAAAGGTATAGATCTGGTAATAAAAGGAGCTAAATAAACCAAAACCGAAATAAACAGAGAGAAAATAACTGTAAACTACAAATAAACATTGTATACCTCTAGATCTTAAAAATGATGCAGCTAGGGCTACCAAAAACCTTTTCGCGTGAAACGAAAGGGGTTCCTCACTGGAACAGATGCTCCTAAAATAACAGAGCAGTCCTCTCGGCCCGAAAGCAGTCAGAAACAACAGATCTAGGAGATGGCAGTCAGATGCAGTTGTACCGGCTTCAGATTTGGATCACCAACGGACGCGGCCCTCAAATAACTCTAATACCATGTAGGAATTTACAGGGTAAGTTCCTCAGATAGAACACCAAAGGAAACCACTCACAAACAAATCACGGATCAATACACCAGTATTTTGACGTGGTTAAAACCCTCAAAGAGGGAAATAGTCCAGGGCCTGAGCCAACGCGGCCACTTCAGGCAATTTATTAATAAAGAATGAAAATTTGCATAAGCTTCTCTCGTGAATGGTTAACCTACAAATGACCCTCCATAAGCTTTAAATAGAATTCATGGACCAATCGGGTGTTAAGCCACGGATCAAGTGTCGGTAATACCAAGGAGAGAATGAACTATCAGATCACCACATATCGTGTCCGTCGGATTGTAAGTTACAAATGTACATAGTAAAGAAACACACTTTACCTAACTCTATCCTAGACCAAGTTATACTTAACTATTCTTATGTGTCGGAATATCCTAACACGCTTCAACTGATTCTCCAAGGTGACTCCTTCACCTATCGTTGTGCTACATTTCATCATCATGTTGCACCTCACTGTGCTGCACCCATCATCACTATGATGCATTTCATCACTCTTCATTAATCATGACTGTACCCATCACTGTACTGCATTATGTGCCATTGTTACGCCATGTTTCCATACTGACCTATGCTCTGGCTACACCTTTCTTGCTTGTTGTCACTTGCTTGCTTGTTTTCCTTGGCATGCTTGTTGTCCTTAGCATGCTTGTTGTTGCATGCTAGTTGTCCCTTGCATGCTAGCTGTAACATTGCATGCTTGGCGTATTTGCTACTAAGTACCATACAGTTGTCCCAATGTTAGTTAGTTATCCATTGCATGTTGCTCTCCTTCGAAGATAGATGCTCCAACAATTCCCAGTAGTTCCGGGACTTCCAGAAATTCCCAGTAGTTTCGGCACTTCCGGCTGTTCCTGGCAGTTCTCGATAGTTCCAGTTGTTTCGGCTGTTCCTGGCAGTTTTCGGCAATTCTAGCAGTTCTGACAGTTTCAGTTGTTCTGCTTGTTCTAGTTGTTCCATCTGTTCCTGAATGTTTTGGCAATTTCAGTTGTTCTCAGCAGTTCTGGCTGTTCCCAACAGTTCCGGCTGTTCCCGGCAGTTTTGGTTTCTAACAGTTCCCGACAATTTCGACAGTTCCCGGCAGTTCCGATAGTTCTGGTAGTTCCTAGTAGTTCCGACAGTTCCTGACAGTTCTGACAGTTCCCCACAGTTCTGAAAGTTCTGGCAGTTCTTGACAGTTCTCGGCAATTCCCGGTAGTTCCGATAGTTCTTGACAGTTCTCGACAGTTCCTGGCAATTTCCGCAGTTCTGGTAGGTCCGACAGTTCCCAGTAGTTTTGGTAGTTCCGACAGTTCCCAACAATTCTGACAGTTCCGACAGTTCTAGCTTCTACCTTCTAGATTAGGGCAACATTATCCCTTAGGATCTCTCCTCCTACTAAAACCCAAAGACAAGTAGAGAGGAAGACATCCCAAGTGTTTTGAAAATGACTTGAAGGTCAATACTAAAACGTTGAGCACAAGTGGGGTTTATTTGGTTGCTGGCTGACCTTGACGAATTGTCCCATAACATAAATAAATTCATATCTCCATGAATACTTATCGGAATCAGATGATATTTATATCAATCCTACACCTCTCGATGAGAAGGATCCAAGAAAAATATCATCTTCCATTAATGAGATGACCCACATGGAGTTTGGCCCTAATTTCCAATTTTAACATATCAGGAATTTTTTATGCCACAATACTAATTTCATTGCCGAAGAAAGAGGGATCTGAGGTTTGCATGTCAATAGAATATTGAAGGCCATTAATTCACTTATTAGGCTAGAGAGTTCATTGTCATTTCTGCACATTAAGGTTAAATGTTCAATCAACAATTGCAATGATCATGCTAGAGACCAATTTATTATGCTAGAATTGTAGAGATACAATTGTCAGTCAATTCTTTCAAACTAGAACTTCATTACATTTAATTCATCAATCCAAGTTGCTAAAATTTTGAAGTGTAATGCACAATATATGAAGGATCTAGCCTCAAATTCAATCTGTTGAAAATCACTTACAAATTGCTTACAATTAGGTATTGAAAACCAAAGTTTAACTATGTTAATAACTAAAATTAAAATATATTCAAAATAATCATGCTTATAAACAATCATTAAACCCTCAAAGCCATGTAAATATTTTCCATGAAACAACCAAGAATTCCAAGGTTCTACAATTGAAGATGAACAAGTATTTATTCAATCAGATGGTTCATATGTGTAGCCTACATTATGCTAACACGCTACAATAAACTGTAAATAAATAAATCAAGAAAACACATTCAAATCAACTGAAATTAAAAAACGTTTAAAACATTGAAAACACTTAATTAAACTATTTGTGAGTAAAAATAAAAATAAAAAACAAAAACTTCCCTTACACAGGGGGGCCTTCTTAGCTTGGTTGCATGCTACTAGGCAAGTCATATGTTCTTTGAGACTTTTAAAGAACTACACTATAAAATCATTCACGGACTTTAGTCACACATGAAATTAATATGCCAACAACAGAGTTTACATTAAAATAACTCAGTGTTTCTACATAACAAGACTTGACTATTTTCTATCATTCCCATGATGAGAATTTATACAATTGAATATAAATATTTAGATATTTCTTGTGCAGGATTCTAGAAATGTTCTACTAAAATAATGGTCATCATATTTTATGAAATCATAAGGCAAGGGGTTGTGTCCATGTATTAAGAAGTTTATTTTAAAATGCATGAATTTATCATGTATAATATCATTATAAAATATGGTTTAATCTTCCTTGACGTGATCTACAACCTATGTCATCAACGCATCCCCAATTTGCATACTCTACCACACCTTTCCATCAAGTTGACTTTTCCTTTTACTTTGCCTCTATGATGATTTGGAAAGTGTTGGGTTGAATTGGACAGGTGGAGGAGCTTGAGTTTATCCTTTGCCACATCCTCCAAGTTGTTCTTTTGTCGCATCATGCTTGCACTTGTATAGACCTATGACTTGACTATAGAATTAGAGGCTAGCTACATAATGACTCTAATTCTATAGCTACAAAAATTAAATTGTTTTCATTAAGAATGCATGAAAATACAAAAAGTTGGAAATTTTTCCTTGGATATCTTTGATATCTAACCCTTGTAGCTCGGGACATGATTTTATATCAGAATTATGGCAATGGAGACTTGTGAAATAGTAAATATGGTAGGCTTATAGGAATATGGCAGGCATAGTAAATAGCAAAAATGTGACAAAAATAGTTTATTCTCATATTTAAACATTCCCCCACACTGAGTATATTGCATGTCCCCATGCACAGACAAAAAATGAAAAATTTTGAAGTCTTCTCCTGCTACACCATAGTTTCATAGATTGGATCAAAATTCCCAGGTTACTACTTGAGGCTCTCTGCTTTTTCATTGAAATGGAACATCTTGGTTTCCTTAGTAGAATCATGGAATTTAAATCTTTAATTTTTCCATGAAGTCTTTTGTTGGCTTTCTTAAGGTTGTGATTCTTGCTGTACCAATATTTCATCCTCTTCAACATCTTTTAATTCTGAATTTTCAAGACTTGATTCTCATTCTTGATATGACATCGCAAAACTTCTAATTCCCTTATTTCCACTTTTAACTTTTCCACTATTTATCTTTCTTCATAAAGACAAGGGGGTGCACTGTAAATATGAGATGGTATCTAACTATATTCTTTGGTCTTTGCATACTCATATGATATATTTGATATATTCATAAATCTTTTTCTATGCTATATCAATCTCCGGCCTCTCAACTTTTGGCTCCAAAGTTATATATGACAATGACACAAAGACTTTTGTTCTCTTTTTGTTGATTTTGGAGGGAATCTCCTTATGTTGTGGGTCATTTTTTTTGTTAGAAACACTGAGAGGGGGGGTGAATCAGTATTCCTTAACAATTAGCACTTTTAAATATTTTTAGAGAATTATTTAATATTCAATTATTATTAATGTTTATCCAGTAACAAAAATAAACAAAAGAACACAATAACCACAAGAAGTTTAGGTGGAAAACCCCCTTCGGGTAAAAAACCACCAAACACTTTTAATAAAAAATTAATCTTCGACCCCAAACGAAATCAAAAGTTACAACTTCCTATAATTCTAGGAAAACTTTCTTCTCCAACTCCCACTGGAAGGACGCCCCAACTCCCTGGTTTCTTCAGTAGTCAACTGAATGGATGCCCCAACATCCTAGACCAACCTACCACCCTGAAGTGTTCACAAGATCAAACCTGTAGGCAGCTTCATGCACTTTCCTAGCACCTTCCTACCACCCTATAATGATCAGAAGTGAGACAAGAGTGTGGACTCCTATACCAGGGACAATGATCCATGATACCATATGATTTACAATGATTTTCTTGTACTTGACTGAACACCCAATCACACTATGACCTGCAAACCAACCATGACATCATCCCAACAGTGACTACTATACCTACCAACAATTAGGAAAATTGTCACTTTTACAATAATGACTCTTTTAATGATGACTCTTTTACAAATTTACAATGATGACTCTTTTACAAAGTTACCATGATGACTCTTTTACATCACTAGCTTTTTGACAAGACTTGACACTTGACTTGACATTGCTTCTTGGATCACTTGCAATTGTTGAGGTACTGTTGTGCTTGCTTCATGTAATGGTACTTTGGCATTGTATTTCCTTCTAGTATGTGTCTGAGTTGTTCCAAAGTGTCATCCTTCCTGCACATGTATTAACAAGCAAGACCTAAACAAATAAAAAACAATATACTTACATTGTCCTGCAAAAACATATGTCAGAGATGATTCTCAAAATTCAAATGCAAACACTAATCATACATACCTTGATTAGCAGACTTACCCTTGACTATTGATGTGTGGTCCTTACTACAGTGATCCTTGAATTCATACTTTTTTCTTTTCTTCTAGGAGATCGATATTGAATCTGGTGTATCTATGCAATTTCAGATCTCGAAGGTCTGAAATTTCGTCCTGTGGTAGCCCTCTAAGTCCTCTTTCCAGCCCCGTAGGTATAATCGAGATTGGATTCTTCAAGAAAACATTATGCCCAATCTCCCACAATGACCTAATTATATACTAGTTCAGTAGAGTGAACTTGTATGAAGTCCCACGTGTCAATGTTTCAACCTTTGGCCCTGGAAATGATACCCAACAAACTACATTTCCTCCTCTTTTTGTCACTATTTATGAAATTTGAATCCAATGCTCTGAGAGAAAGTTATGATGATTTTCCCGAGGTCACCTGTTTGACATGGAATTCGGGAGCTTGCAAAAACCCTAATTTCCTTAGATCATATCTCCGAAAATATAGCGAAGCAAGATCTGTTTGAAGCAACAAAATCCTAGAATCCAAGGCTCTAAACTTTCTTCAAAACAGACCTTCAAACTTGCTCATAATTTTGTGCCCTGACCAGACCTTAATGAAAGCTTAAACTCCCTACAATAGATCATGCATTAGAATCTCATGAGGGCTGAAAAAATATAGAGGTCTTCTCACAAGATAGTTTGTTGAAAAGTGCTTGCTAGAGGAGGATATCAGGGTAACTATTTATAGAAATGTCTTGAGTTGAGAGGGTCCTCAACAAGTGAATGTTGGAGGGATTTTAGGAGCATAAAACATTATTATTTATTGACTCTTCAATGACCACAACCAATGATGAGTGCCATGCCACAAGCCCATGGGGTTTTAGCCCACAAACTCGGGTTACTAACTTCAAACACAAATAACTCTCAAACCGTGAAGAACTACGTGGCATGCCATACATCAATGGAAACATATCGACGAGTAGAATCCATATAGAAGATCCTTGACTCAGAATAGGATGAGTTTTCAAGTCAAAATTCCATGCAAGATTGGAGTAGACCCTGGTGCTAGTTGGGTTGATATCAATGACAATGATTGATCAAAATTTTCTTCATAAGATTCATTAACTTTGATACTGTATGCTCTGGAATCTCATCATTACCTTGTGTTCTCAAATTCTTAGTCATGCTTCATGTCCTTCGATATTCATTTATAATATATGTGGTCTTCTTAGTTTTATTGTGCTTAGACTTTTGTACATGGGTTTTCTTTTTGTTTTCTTATTTTAGATTTTTCTCCTTCAATTCCATTGTTTCCTCCCTTATTGATTCTTTATTTCTCTTTTATAGATTTATTTTAACTTTTGTGGCTTAGGGTTTGAAAACCTAACTTTACTTCTTTCTTCCTCATTGAAAATTATAGGCTCAAGCTCATGTTTTGAAATTTATGTCTCTAAAACTCTAGCTTTGGTTCATTTCCTCTTTGATCCTCTAACCTCTATTTCCCAGGGAACCTCAGGAACTTCTTTGAAGTGATTCCCTATGAGGAATGCCTCCCAATTGTCATCTTTTTTATGCAGTTTAGCCTCAAATAGAATCTTAACTAGCCTTAAATGATATAACCTTATATCTATATTTCTTGAATTTTGTTGAGTAGTGAAAGCCATTTTCTTGAGACTATTAGGTTGATAATATGATAGGTTGATCTTGTTACCTTTCTCAAATTGCATAAATAGACAGAGATGATAAAAGAAAACTAAACCATACCTTCCTTCATAGGTGATGTACTTCTAAAGTACAACTAGCATATCTCTCCATTTATTTTTCAATGTTGTTACATATATGCCCTTGTGCCAGTTTGCAACCATGTCTCGGTTTACCAAAAATTTATTCCATAATTCACCCTTTATATTTTGGTTTTTGAACCAATTTTCATTGTTTCTAATTAACTTTGTAGCCTTTGCGATGGAGGATTATGTTAACTTGAGTTTCATATATCCAATTCACACCATGACCCCATCAAATGACCTTGCAAATGATCCAGTCACATCAATATCATACCCCTGGAAATGTTCCAAGAATTTTATCCAACCTATTGTCTCATATCTTCTCCTACATTTGGGATAAACATTGAATAATTCATTGCCAGTGGGTTCATAAAACACTATTCATGCCATTTCTCACCTCTAGGATTATGGAATTTTGCCTTGAAAATAAGTCTTGTGTCATAGGATGTAGGGTAATGTGGAGAGGGAGTAATGGAATAAAAGTGAATAAAGCATAAGGATGAAACAATTTCAGAATAATGATGGAAAACTAAAACCATCTACAACAATCGTTAAATTTATTGGTGGTTGATGATATCAATGATACCAATTGCCAAGCAGCAATTCAAATCATAATTATATGGTGGATCATTGGATATTTTAGCAAGTTAAATGTTACATGCGAAATTATGGATTTTCATGCTATCAAATTTATGAATAGGGATTTATAATTTATGCCTTTGAGATTTGGTTATACCATGTCTTTTGTCCATGCTTCCTATATTTCATAATTATTTTATTAAAAACATTTAAAAGTTTCTTACCTTTGTATTATGTATAAGACTGAGTTCTGATTGTTTATCGTAAGCAAGAGGACTTCTAAATGTTAATGGAGTCAGAACACCAGTGTAAATTCTTTCATAACCTTGATGCACAACTTCTAAAAATATGGTTGATAGATATCCTTATGAAGGATAATGAATTTTCATAATAAGTGTATAAGATCCATTTCCAAATTGATTTTAAAGATACATGATATGTTCAGGAACTTTCAATAACTACTAAAAGTTAATATGGCTACATAAAGTATGGAAGTTGTACAAAAATTCTCTGAAACTAATCTTAAAAAGAACAATGAAGCTCTAAGCTTATGATCCTTTGATACTCTGAATATTGTTGCTGACTGCTGCAAATTTATTTGACTTCTAAAAAAAACTTTTATATGTTGAATATGAAGGTCAAAACTAGATTACAAGGCCTTGAAACAAGAACTAAAAAGAGAGATTTATGTTTGCCAAATGATAGTTTTCAAGCATAAGTATTGTATAGTTGTTCCATTATCTTGATTTTTCACAACTATAATTTATTATTTTATTTATTTATTTATTATTATTATTTCATTGAAAGAAAATTTTAAATTTAATTAGGAGGAGTGGAAGGATTTTCCTCATTCACTAACTCCATCCTTGAATGCTAAAGTAGATTTTGAACAAATTATTCTCTTGTTAAGGGAGTTGAATATAACTTTAATCTAATAACATTAACAAGAAAATATATACCCTCTCCATCAATAATTTTGATTTGGACTGATCCATTATCATAGATTGTTTCAATTTCATATGGACCTAACCATTGTATTCAAAGCTTTCCTTTAAAATATTTAAATCGAGAATTGAATAAGAGGGCCTAATCAACTAGTTCGAATTTCTTCAATTTAATGAATTTATCATGCCATTTTGTCTAGTGTTGTTGGATGAAATTAGTTCTCTAAATTGCATATTGATGAATTTCATCTAGTTCATTGAGATGAGCTAACCTTTTCTTTTGTGCCTTTGAGATATCCAATCCCAATATGGGCGTTGTTATGAAGGTTTTTATTTGAAATTCTATGGGAAATAGAACTTTCTTTCCATATACACTCTTGTAAGGTGTATGTCTAGTAGTATTTATCCATGTTATATGATATACCTAAAGTGTTTTTGGAAGCTTTTCTATCCAATCTTTGTGATGTAATCATATTGTTTTTGTCAGAACAGATTCAAGAAATTTATTTGTTGATTCCACTTTCCCATTGGCTTATGGATTATATGAAGAAGACTTTCTATGCTTGAGTTTGTATTACCCCTCAATGTTTTGGACAAGTTTGGATGTAAACTAGGCACCTTGATCTATAAAAATCTCTCTTGGAATACAAAAATGAGTAAATATGTCCTCAAAGAGAAATTAACAATATATTTTTTCAGTGGCATAAACTAAAGGTTTAGCTTCTACCCACATGGTAATGTAATTAACGCAAACAATAATATACCTTTTATGCTTGGACAATGAAGCAATTGATCCTACCAAATCTAGAGCCCATTTTTCAAATGGCTCTATGAGGACTTGAGGTTGTAGAGGCATCCTATTTTTTTAAAATGGTCGACCCATTCTTTGACAACATTTTATTCTTGGACATTGCAGCAATTGGTCCTACAAAATATAGATCCCATTTTTCAAATGGATTTTTTAGTACTTGACTTTGTAGAGACATCTCGTTTGTTTGAACTAGTTGACCCATTCTCCGACAACTGCTACATCTTCTAATGTATTCTTTAGCATCCTTAAAAAGGGTGGTCCAATAATATTCCGAAATAATGACTTTATCTACAATTCTTCTATCAGGAAAATGTCCTCCACATGGTTTATCATGTCATTCTTTCAATATATCAATTACCTCATCTTTTTGCACACATATCTTGATTATTAGACTAGGTCCAGTTCAAAAAAATTATCTATCTATCCAAGAGTACATGGCACTGAGTATGATAACCCTTTGTTTTTCCTATGGTGAAAATGATTGAGGTAGCCTACACTTAGCCAAATAGTTAGCAATATTTTCATAGCAAAGTGTTTTAGTAGACATTGAAAATAAATGTTCATTAGGAAACCTATCTTCTACAAGAATTTCATTTTCATTTTGGATCCTAGAAAGGAAATCAACACTAATATTTTGATTCCGTAGTTTATCCAATATAGTAATATTAAATTCCTACAACAGAAAGATCCATTGAGTAATTCTACCATTGGTTATTGGTTTATTCATTAAACACCATATAACATAATGATCAGTATGAACAAAGGTTTCATACCCAACAATATAATGACTGAACTTATTAATGGCATGAATAACTGAAAGAAACTCATTTTCTATTACAATGTAATTTAATTTTGCAGGAGCCTATTTTTTACATACATAATAAATACCATAAGGAGTTTGATTCTCTTCCTGTCTTAAGATAGCTCCTAAAGAAATGTTTAAGTATCAAGATAAATATGAAATGGAAGAGACCAATTTGGTCCCCTTAAAATAGGTGCTTCAGAAATATTTTGTTTCAAAGTTTCAAAAGCAAGCTAACATGAAGGATTCCCATAAAATTCACTATCTTTGACAAGTAATTTAAAGAGTGGCAAGGCTATTTTTGTAAAATTTTCTATAAATATTATATAATACCAGCATGCCCAAGAAAAAATATTACATACTTTTGTGTTTTAGGTAGTAAGAGTTTAGAAATAACCTCAACATTCATTGAATCAACTTGAATCCATGCACTTGAAATATGATGCCCCAAAACAATTCCTTCATTTAATAACATATGAGATTTTTCATGATTCAAAGAAAAAATTATTTCTTGGCATCTCAAAAGAATTTTTTCCAAATTTTCCAATGCTTATTCTAAATTATTACGATAGATTGTAAAATCATATATGTACACTTCTAAACAATCATGGATTAAGTTAGAGAAAATACCTAGAACAACTCGGTGAAAAGTAGCAAGAGAATTATACAATACAAAGAGTAATACTTTATAAGCATATGCTCTCCATGAACAAGTAAATGTCATCTTATCTTGATCTTCAAATGCAATTGGTGTTTGGTTATATCCTCTAAAACCATCAAGAAAAGAGAATTATTTCTTTCCTACTAAGGTATCTAAAACTTAATCAATGAAGGGTAGAGGAAAATGATCTTTGTGGCTTTCTTCAATACTCTATAATCTATGCAAACTCACCACTTATTGTCATTTTTAAGCACAATTACCAATGGTGATACCCAGTCTCTATAAAAAAATGGATATATGAAATTTACATCTAACAATTTTTGTAATTTTTCCTTTACAGTTTCTCTTAAAAAAGGGTTCATGTGCATTTGAGGTTTCTCGATAGACCTATCATTCTCCTGTACATAAATTTGATGCGTACATGTATTAGAATTTATGTGTCACATATTAGGGTATTCCCATGCAAATGTGGTGGTATGTTTTTGTAAAATCTGTATTAACTACAATTGTTGAGACTTTTCCAGGTTAGAATTAATACTTAAAGTTTTTCCTGGAGCAACTTCTATAGAAATATTGTCAGATTCTGCCATAGAATTAAGTGATAGCATGGAACCCTATGGTAAAAGATTCTCTATAGTGCAATTTTCCTAAAAATTATGTCTAAAATATGGGTGTAACAAACGTTCCCCCCAAGATATTGAGGAAATTCACAATTATTAATGAATTTTGCAATTTAAATTTCTTCAATACCTTGTTTGAAAGTCATGGCTTGTGATATTTTTAAGATAGGTTGCACAATTTCATCATAGTTTGTATCATCAATCCATTTAGTATTTCTATTTCAATAATTGTTCTTGAGGGAGGATATAATGTAAATTTATTTGTTGTGTTTCCATTAGAAATAGTCATATCTCTAGATTGAAAACTAATATATGCATCAATCATGGCTAACCATGGAATTCCTAAAATTAATGGATTACCTCCCAAGTCAATTTTAGGTGTTAAAACCATGAAATCAACTGGGTAATCACATGAATATAATGAAAAAGGATATCTTCTAATACACCTTCTGGTTTAATAGTAGTTATGTTTGCCAATTGTAAGATAGTTGGTGTATAATGAATATTTTTCAATTTTGATTCATCCATTATTCATTTTGTCATTACATTTAGTGTTCCTCCTAAATCTATGAGTCTGTTTCAAATTGCAACATTACTGATATGCGTTTTTACAATGGAATTTCTGGATCTAGGTATTTTTCTGTATAAGTTTTTCCCATCATTATATCTGTTAATCTACTAATAATATGTGCTTTGTGTGGTTCTTTCCATTTTATTTCAAGTTTCTTTAAACATAACTCATTTACTGTTTAACATAAATTGAAATATCTTTTATTATTTGAAGTAAATGTATAGAATGCAACATTCCTCAATTCATTTAACATATCAAAATTAGATGGTATTATTTGCTTCTCTACATCCAATTGTTTCTCTACATATAATATTTCTAGAAAAGGAGGATATTCAAATGTAGAGGGATGATTTACTAAAGGTATAGAGGAAGTATTGTTTATTTCTATATCATCTATTATTGTATTGAGAATATTTCCTCATTCTATTTTTCAATGGTAATAGAGGATTTTTTATTAAGTGCCCTTCATGATCTAAGATGAATGTCATTTAGATCTATAGGGGTAATCATATAGGCTGGAAAATGTTATAACTTAGTGCCATAAACATGTTGAGCTACTTTATTATTTGGATTGGGAATAGGTTGTGCAAGTAGTTGGGAAGGTCTTTGAGGAGTTTGTGTGGAAGGTAATACGATAATTGTTGTGGTTGTGGATTTCGTGTTTGTAGAGGAGGTTGATTTGGATAAGATTGATGAGGTTGAGAAGGATATTGGGGATAATATGGTGGATATTGAGGATTTTCTGGGATATTTCTATGGATATTGAGGAAAATTTGCATACCTCCATAAGTGTTCCCTTGCCATCCTTGTTTCCAAGGTTGTTTTTTGGTTGGTGGTGGCCATGTTTTCTAAGGTAAATGGGTATTCCAAATCTATTTTGAATATTTCCGATATGGATTAAATTATTGAGTAGGACCTTGGAAAATACCTAGTTGTTGTGGTTGTCGTGGTATTCTTGCTACAACATAACAAAGTTTCTCTACAATCTCATTTGATCAATTGTCTCCTCGATATAATTCATTTAGTCCTAGTAAGGATGTGAAATTATTTGTTGCATGATTTTCTGCACATATAAAACATATTCCAATGTTATATAAAGGGAATTCATGCAAAGGACATTTTCTTCTACATCTTCAACAAAATATTTATAAGCCAACATTTTTTTCTTTTCATTTATTATGGATTTTTATTTTATTTAATTACTCACTAACAGTAACAAGAATATCTATTTTAATTATTTCAATTAATTTTCCCAATTCAATTATACTTACTCCACCAATTGTTGATTTAGTTTTGCTAGAGATGTTGGAATCTTTGGATCCCATACCATATTTGGATATTCATTTTGAAATATGTTTGCATAATTCACAAATATTTGCAATACTTACTTTAGATATATCTCCTTTTCCCATTAAATTCAAAACTTTAAATATGTTCATCTCTAATGCCACCAAGTGTAGAAATTTGGTGATAGAATTGAAATTGCTCAAGAAATTAATCTAAATCAAGAGACATAATTATACTCTACTACTCTGCAAAAATTAATACACAATTTAGAACAACATTCACAAACACGCAACAACCACATACAAAATTACACCAATTTATCTAGGGGAAACCAACTGGTAAAAACCCCTTAATCCTACTTGCATTAATCGAATGAGTAGAGAATGCATTACAATTGGTTGTTTGCTTGAAGCTCAACCTGCAGGTGAATAACCTTTCTCTCTGCTCAATGAGAAGCTCTGAACCAAACTTAGTCAATTTATGCCTATGATTAAGCCCCTATTTCCTTGCACAAATCCTGAGGAATCAGACCCTTATTTTTTAGGAATTTTATTCCAATTGATTGTGCAATTCCAAGGTTGGATCTATGACTTCATGCAACACCTGTACACTCAAGACTAGTCTACAAATGATGTTACACTACCTTGGAATCTCCACCACAGTTGGGGAACTCAAATTCTCTACATGCACTAGTTATTTTTGGTTGATTGATTAGTTAATTGGATGATCATTGAGTTAGACTGTTGTCCCATTGCACAGCTGACCTCCAACTAGTTTTATCAATAGTTAGAACCATTTTAACTGAATACAACTGGAAATAACTAAACTATATTGATACAAATTGGCAATCACACATGCATAACTGAACTCCAAGTCCTCTAACCTAAATTTACTAAGCTAATTAAGTGACAAGAACCATCTCACCTTATTTAAATACCTCCAAGTTGTTCGTTGATGTAGAAATTTCGAATTTACTCAATTTGACCAAGGAAAAATCAAATTGAGCCTTTCTTGCTACTCTTATAAACACCAATTAAAGGATTTTTTAAAGTATCAAGACTTAAATTATGTTGTTTAGCTATTTTGACATTATAGGAAAATATTTCTACATAATCCTTAAGAGGTTCATCTTCTTTTTGAATCATTTTAAATTTTTTCTCTTTCAAAGAATGATCTATGAAATAGCCTTTATACTTTTGAGAAAAAGTTGACAAATTTCATCCCAAGTTCTAATATATTTTATACCTAATCCCATGAACCATATTAAAGCACCATTATTAAGAGTAGCAGAAAATAACTTTAATTTTTTAGCATCTAACTAGTAATCATAGCTTCAACATAATACCTACAATTTAAAGAGAAAAGTTTTAATATCTTTTGTTCTTAACCCATGAAAATTTGGTAGCACAGAAGGTGAACTATTTTTCATGTTCACATTAGCTATTGGATTCTAAATGATGAGGCCAAATTCTTCTTCCTCCTCTTTTTTTTCTTGATGTACTTGTCTTGTTCGTCCATTTCCTTGAACTCTTGTTTCGATTCCAAATCCTATTTCTTTTGTCTCTTCTCACCTATTTCCAAACATTAATGATTCTAATGTTTGAGAATATGGTGGTTCTTCAACTAGATTTGGTATTACTGGTTTCTCTTCGATCAATTTCTCTTCAAATGAAATTTCATTTGTTATAGTTTCTTCAATTTGTATCTCCAATTGATGTATGCTATGCACTTCTCTTGTTGGATGTGAGTAGAAGAGAACTTTTCGTGTTGAATATTCTTCTCGTTCTTGAGTTATTTCTCCTAATTATGAATTTTCCTCTAGATATATTCTTATGCATGCATGATGTAGATTATTATGTGGCTCTTACTGTACCATATGTTGAACTAGTTGGGGTGTTAGGTGGACGAAGTGTTAATGTGATTCAACCTCTAACAAATCTACCTCTAGAATTTGTTTCCCTATTCATCCATCCTACTTTCCATGTTTTGATTATGAAGCTAATTGTATGCCTAAATTAGAGACCAAATACTATGTACACTTCCTTGGCAACGATGCCAAAAATGTCAATCATTTCTTTTGAACTATATTGTATTACATTTAATTCATCAATCTGGGTTGGTAAATTTGTGAAGTGTAATGCAAAATATATGTAGGGTCTAACCTCTAACTCAATTTCTTGAAAATCATTTACAAAATATTTAATATTAATTATGTAAAACAAAATTTTAGCTATGGTAGTAATTGAAATTAAATTATCTTCAACAAAGTGATGGTTATAAACATTTTTAAACCCTCAAATCCATTTAAATAGTTGTCATGAAACAATCACAAAGTCAAAGATTCTGCAATTGAAGATGAACACAACTTTATTCAATCATATGGTTCATATGTGTATCCTACATTGTGTCAAAAAAAATACACCAGGCTATAAATAAAATAAATCAAGAACACACATCCAAATCAACTGAAATTAATAAGTGTTTAAACAATTGAAAACGTGTAATTAAACTAATTGTAACTAAAATTAAGTAGAAAATAGCAATACTTCCCTTATAGAGGGGGGCCTGTTTGGTTCAGTTGCGTGTTGCTAAGTAATATGTCTTCTAACATTGTTAATGGACTACACTATGAAATCATTCGAAAATTGTAATCACACAAGAAATTAATATGCCAACAACATAGTTTATATTAAAATATCAAAGTGTTTCTACATAACAAGACTTGACTGCCTTCTATCATTCCCACTATGAGCTTTTTAACAACTTAACTATAACTATTTAGAGATTTTTTTGTGTAGGATTCTAGAGCTATTTAGCTAAAATAGTGGCCTTTAGATTTTATGAAATCATAAGGCAAGGAGTTGTGTCCACGTACTATGAAATTCATGTTAAAATGCATAAATTTCTCATGCAAAATATTATTGTTAGATATGGTTTAATCTTTGTGGAGGTGATTTGCAACCCGTGTCATCAAATCATCCCTAGTCTACATACTCTGCCATACTCTTCCAAAAAGTTGACTTTTCCTTTGAATTTTCCTATGTGATGCTTTGTAAAGTGTTGCATTAAATCAAACAGGTGGAGGAGCTTGAGGTTATCTTTTTCCACATCATCTAATTCGTGATTTTGTTGTATTATGATCGCATCTGTATATGCCTCTAACTCAGGTATAGAACTAGAAACTATATATACAATGGCTTTGTTTATGTAGCTACGACAATTATTATTTTTCATTAAATAATGCATGAAAATATAAGAAGATGGACATTTTACATTGGACTTATTTGATATTTGTTGGGTTGTGTTATATTCTTTGCATGACTAGCCCATGTAATTAATCGGGGGGTTAGAAGGGGGGCGAAGCCCCACCTTCGTTGCGCCAGTTGCGTAGAGGGGGGAGTCACAGGGGGTTTGAGGGGTGTTATTCTCTTGCATTGTTTATTTTATATGTTTTAGAATTCGTATGCAAGTAATTTCTATATGGGGTTAAAACCCACATTTGGTATCAGAGTTGTTTTGGCTTCAAGGGGACACCTTTGTTGCTGAGGGGTTTCACTCGAGCTTGTGGTATACCCTATTCAGTGGGAGATCTGCGGGATTGATTTTGGTGGTGAAAGAGGATGGCGAGTAGTGGAAAGATAGATATCGAGAAATTTAATGGTCAAAGTTTTGAGTTACGGAAACTCAAGATGGAGGATCTGTTGGTGGATAAATATTAGTGGGTCACGATAGATCTAGGAACTAAACCAATGGGAATGCCTGATGAAGAATGGAAGAAGTTGGATTGGAAGGCTAAGAGCACAATATGATTGTGTGTCTCAGATTCAATATTGCCGAATGTATCAGGAGAAGCTACGTCGAAGGCTTTGTGGGACAAGTTAGGGACTTTGTACAAATCTAAGTCTTTGGTGAATAAATTTTTCCTACGAAAAGAAAATTATAACTTGAGGATGAAAGATGGAGACTCGGTGATAGAAAATTTGCATGCATTTAATATTGTGGTAAGTCAATTATTATCTATTGATATTAAAATTTGAGTTGAAGATAAGTGCATTAGTTTGTTGTGTTCTCTACCAAATTCGTGGGATAGTCTGGTTATTGCAATAGGTAGCAATGCAACTGCCTTGCAGTTTGATGAAATAGTCTCATCCTTGCCTGACGGAGGAGAGATGAGATGGAAAAATATGGAGAACCAGAATGTGATTCCTTGTCTGTACGAGGTTGGTCCCAAAACATAAAACAAAAATAAGTCATCGAATGGGAGATCTAAATTCTCTAGGAAACCTGTAAAGGTGGTTTGCTAAGAAATGAAAAAAGGAAGGGCACTACAAAGGGACTTTAAATCTAAAGCTCCTGATAAAGGAAAGGGATCTGATGATGCTCCTTCTACATAGGCAAAAACCACCTCAGATGAAGGTGGGGATGTGTACTTGGCTTCTTCAAGTACACATGTAGATCATGAGGCATGGTTGATTGACTTAGGTGCATCCTTTCACTTCACTCCCCATAGAGAGTGGTTCTGCGAGTATGAGAAATATGATGTGGTGATGTCTTCTTGAGGGATGACAGGAAGGATAGAATCATTGGTCGCGGAAAAGTAAAGTTGAAGTCGCAAGGTGGAATGGTTAGAACACTTTCGGATGTTCTGCATATTCCTGAATTGGCCATAAATCTGATTTCTATAAGCAAGTTAGATGATGTACATGTAAAAATAGTGTTCGAGAAGGATACTTGCAAGATGGTTTGGGGGGCACTAGTATTGATGTGGGGAGTTTGAATTGGAACTCTGTACAAGATGAAAGGTAGCACTATTGTTGATGGGTGCGATAGTTCTATGGTTCTTGAAAGTGGAGCAGAAAATCTCGTGGTCTCTGGACAGAAGACCATGTTATGGCATCAAAGGCTTGGACATATTAGAGAGAAGGGTATTTGAATACTTTATGGTAAATGTATGGTAGAAGGTATGACTAATATCTCTTTATATTTTGATTTTTGTGAAAATTGTGTATATGGGAAGTAGAATCGAGTGAGTTTCCCCTCTGGTGGTAAGAGGGCGAAACATATATTAGAGCTTGTGCACAGTGATGTGTTTGGGCCTGTGAAGGTTCCATCACTGGGTAAGTCTGTGTACTATGAAGGTTCCATCACTGGGTAAGGTTCCCAGGTGCCACGAATTGATTTTGGTGACATTTTTTTCTCCTATTGCCAAGGTAGCTTCTATTAGATTACTTTTATCTTTTGCTGATGCTTTTGATTTTGAGGTAGAACAGATGGATGTGAAGATAGCATTTCTTCACAAGGATTTGGAAGAGGAGATATACATGAAGCAACCTGAAGACTTTGTGGTGAAGGGCAAGAAATAATTGGTATGCAAGTTAAAGAAGTCTCTGTATGGGTTAAAACAGTCACCAAGGATGTGGTATCAGAAATTTGATACATTTATATGGGGACTTGGCTTGGCTTCACCAGAAGCAAAGCAGATCACTATGTGTATTTTAAATTAATTGGTGACCGTGTTATTTATCTGGTCTTTTATGTGGATGATATGTCGTTGGTTGGAAATGACAAAGAAACTATCCAGGATTTGAAGACCTAATTGTCCTCAAAATTCAACATGAAATATCTTGGTGCTGCAAATTATATTTTGGGCATGGAAATTAAAAGGGACTAGGAAAAGAGGAAGCTTTGGTTAAACCAGAGGAAGTATGTTGAGACAATACTGCAGAGGTTTAATATGCAGGATAGTAAACCGGTGAAGGATCCTATTCCTATAGGTGTGAGGTTATCTGTTGAATAGTGTCCCAAGACACAAGAAGAGGAAGAGGACATGTCCCGTGTTCCATATGCAAGTGCAATCGGTAGCCTGATGTATGCAATGGTCTATACTAGACTAGACATTGCGCATGCAGTGGGAGTATTAAGCAAGTTTATGTCAAAACCAGGGAAGGAGCACTAGACAACAGTGAAGCAGGTTTTCAAATATTTGCGTGGCACTAGTGATTATGGTTTGTGCTACCAAGGAAGACAAGGATTGAACAGAGTGTTGGATATTCATGGCTTTTTTTATGCAGACTGGGCTGGAGATCTGGATTAGAGAAGATCTACAAGTAGGTATGTGTTTAACCTATTTGGAGGTGCAGTCAGTTGGATGAGTAAGAAACAATCTGTAGTGGCACTATCAACTACAGAGGCAGAATATATGACAGCCACTCATGCAAGCAAGTAGTTTGGTTAAAGAGATTGTGTTCAAGTATGGGGTTAGTACAGGAATCTATAAGTATAGAATTTGACAACCAAAGTGCAATTTTCTTGGCAAAGAACCCTGCATATCATTCAAAGACAAAGCACATTGATGTTCAGTATCACTTTGTGAGGGATATGATAGAAGACAAAAAGGTGTTGCTGGTAAAAGTGGACACTTTGAAGAATACTGCAGATGCATTGATAAAATCTGTGAGCTCTGAGAAGTTCTCTTGGTGTAGAGAGACAATGTCCATTTTAGGGTTGTGAAAATGACTAAGCTCTCTTGTGGCCCCCTATGGAAAGAAAACAACAAGTGGGAGAATGTTGGGTTGTGTTATATTCTTTCCACGTAGTTAACAGGGGGTTTGGAGGGCACCGGTAACCGCACTTTATGGTGTTCAGGGAAGCGCCCCAGAAAATTTTGGTTTTGGACCCTATATTAGTTTGTGTGGACCCACCTATTGTTGTGTGCATGATTTTTGCACATATTTTTTTGACACGATGGTTTTCGGTCCACGGTATTGGACGCAATGGTTTTCGGTCCTTGGTATTGGAAGCAATGGTTTTCGGTCCATGGTATTTGATGCTTCAGCATGTATAAGTATGCATTATAACGTTGAAAGGAATATAATGAAAAATCAAGCTATTAGTCCCGGTTTTAGGATCCAGGGGAAAATTTCTGTGTATATGTGTTTTATGTGTTATGATCTTGCATTATTTATTTTCTGTGTTTTAGAATTCGTATGCAGGTAATTTCTATGCGGGGTTAAAACCTACAATGATTTTAGTTTCATTACCCAAATCAGATCTCAAATTCCATTGAGTGGTTGCAGTTATCTTTTGTTTTCCCTTGTTGTTGAATTTCTTTAGTTTCATCTCAGGATGGAGCTTCCAACAATCAGCTTCATCATGGCCCTCTTTCGACAAATTATTTCATATTATTTTCTCTCCTTCCTTATTAATGGATGTAATTTTGTTTCCTTTCCCTTTGAAACCATTTTCTTTTCCTTTACCCTTAAATGGATTTTTACTACCCTCTTCTCGAGTATTCTTCGCTCTTGCCTAAAGATGAGTGGCTTGCACACAAACCTCATCTAGATTATTGGGAGAAAACATAAGGATGGTATGCCTAAGGTAACTATGTAAACCCCCTATATACTTCAGCAACTTGTCTTGTGATTGCAAATGTACACCTAACATTAGAGATGTTCTTCTAAATTCTTGGGTGTAATGTTGCACATTTTGACCTTTAAGTTGTCTAAAGTTCTACCAATTCATGATGGCTTTCTGCATATATGTTAGAGGGTCAAATTGTCTTTTAATTACAATAATGAAATCAAACCAAGAAATTGAGATCTTACCATGTTTTTTAATCTGTTCTTGAGTCTTGGCTTCCCACCATACTAGTGATGTACCCTCCAGCCTCAAGGAAGCTAGTTGAATCTTTATGTCATCATCTTGAAGGTTTTGAATTTTGAAATAGGCCTCCAACTATCGAAACCAATTATTAAGCTTCTCTACATTCACTTGACCATTATACATGGGAAGTTCACATTTAGCATCAATTTTTAATGTGGGTGTTTTACCAATTCCTTTTGAGGTATGTTGATAAGTATGAGTAAGGGTTACTTTAGTGGAAGAGGGTGAATATTCCTATGAAGACGAGTATGAAGATGGTGGAGAGGGTGGAGGTTTACCTCCATTTCCATTACCTCCTCCTCCTCCTAAAGAACCTTCTCCTTTTGGAGGCTTGGAGCTTTCACCCTATAGTATTGTATTCCTCTTTTCATAGAGGACTTTCACCATCTTTTTCATGTCGAAGAAAGCCTTCCTAAAAACATTTTCATCTTCTCTCATATTTGCAGGGTCTCCTTCATGTGACATGCTCATTGAAGCTTCAACTACAATCTTAGGTAGAAATGGTGGTGGAGATTTTGGTAACCTTGCACTCCTTCTCCTTGACCTAACTTCAAGACCTTCAACCATATTTCCTTCTCCTCTCTTGACCTTCAATCTTGTAAGCATCACATTTAATTGCAAATAGTTTTTTTTTTTGTAAACTGGGGTATTTTATTATCTACAGGAAAATATAAGTACAAAACAGAGGATCCTCAATCTGCCCCGAAGGGAAACCAGATCTGTTGGATCCTAAACCGACAAACATCATTCATGATCTCATCTGTTTGCTTCTCAGTCTGATAAGAGCTACTGAACATAACATAGAAAACACCATACAAAGAAAGCACACCTAACAAACACTAACCCTTCTGCCGCAGGGGTGGCCAGCAGGGGACAGCACCTCAAACTTATCGACAACCAAAAGAGCGAATCATAAAGAAACACCTTTAAACTACTGCCTCAAGGGCGCCCCAACAGAAACACAAAAGCGTAGGGCAATGGCAAGCACCGGTAAAAGGGGTAAACCTGGCAAAAACGTTGCTATGAAAGCCATCAGTCGATATTGATACTAACGCGATCCTTCCTCTGTTCTGTCAGCATAGCCTTGATGTCTTTGAGGAGCTCATTCTGTTGCTTTACCAGCATCTCCGCATTTGCCACCTCTTTCTTCGCAGCCGCCGTGTCCTGAGCCATTTCCACCATTTCGGCTGCAACTTGTTCCATGGCCTTTGCCAGAAGGTGCTTCAAAACCCAGTAGTTGTGGAGAGCCCGGTGATACAGGGAAAGCCTCCCCCGAGTGTGCCCCGGATCAGGTAATTGAAGGGACCACTCATACATTTCAGGGTCGGAAGGCTCCTCCAGCACCTTCTCCTCCATAGCGTCCATAATGTTCCTAATGTGAGCATTTGAATCCAGATTGAATGCCGGTTCTGCCTCATTCACTGTCTGGCTAAGAGATCTGTTTCTACGCTTGTGCCTTTTCTGATTGCGGTTGCTCTCGACTTTGCTAGTGGTCTGGCGGGGGCGACCGCGCCTTTTTTTCGTCGGCTGGTTTCCTTCATCCCCTTCCTTAACGCGTTGCTTACTTCTACTGCTCTGCCCTATTTCAACATTCTTGCCACTGGGTACTTTGACTTGCCTGCCCTCCTTATCCTCCGTGTTTTCAATTTTAATTTTGGTTCTGGCTCCATCACCCTGCCTTCCTTCCACTGCCACCTTACCCTCTTGGGCTTCTTTAGCTTGAGACTTCCTCATATCCGCTCTCTGGAGACAATGAGTAGGGCCTCTTCTACAGAGCTTCGCTTCTCTCGTCACTTTCCTCAGGTTGCTTTTGCAGGGCCTGCTACCTCCTTTCTTCCTTATAACTTCTCTTTCTCCTTTGCTCAAATGATGTGTGGGCTTTCGATTGCAATTGTCACTTATACCCACAATGCTTTCCTTGGGTTTGTGAATCATTTTTTGGTTCGGACCGCTCACCTGACTTGCTACACTTTCATTTATTATTACTGACGGGGTGTACAGTACGCCGCCTTTCTGTCCTTTCCGAATGACCTCCTGATGATATTTTGAACTCCCTCACCCTCTCCGCTCAGGGGAGTAATTATCCCTGGTTCGCTTCATCATTATCCTTTCGAATGAGCTGATTTAGCTCGTCCCATCTTGCCAGCTCTTCCTGATTGGTCCAACTGTCATCAATAGGTGCCCTGCGTTCGTTGCTTCCCCAGTTTGCTAAGCAGTCCGCTAGTTTATTTCCCTCTCGTCTGACGTGCGACGTGAGAGTGACATCAATACCAGTTAGCATATCTCCTATTTCTCGGACTGTACTAGCACTACGCCAACTTTTTACCACTTTCTCCCAACTCTTCCCCTGGATTAATTGTCTGATTGCGTTGATTACCATGGTGGAGTCACCTTCAATTTCCAACTTTTTGTATCCGTTTCTTCTGGCAATTTTGAGGCCTTGGTGAACTGCCATGAACTCAGCCTCATTATTGGACATTGTTCCGCCATGCTCTGCATAGATCCATTGAGTCGTTCCTTCTGTATTTCTGAAAATTCCTCCAAAACCCGCTGGGCCTGGATTTCCTTTTGCTGCACCATCACAGTTTAGTTTGATAAAACCTTCCGACAGTTTTCTGAACACCACACGGCTTTCAGTTGCTAATTGATAATTTTGTTTGGCGCCTTGTTGGTATATCATCCCCTGATCTACTTTAATCTTCTTAAGGATTTCTGTCTCGACGTCTGTGGTTTTCCAGTCTTCGTCTGCCCAATTCTCCACTAGGATGGTCTCCTTGATTTGCTTTAATGTTCTCTTCCATATTTCCTCCTGGCCAGAGGCCTTTCCTTTGAAAATGCGGCTATTGCGCTCCTTCCACAAATTCCAGATATTGAAGCCTGTAGCTATACTCCAGGCCCTTCTGACTATTCTGCTGTGGAATTTTCCTTCCCCCCACTTGCTAAGAGTTTGGAAAATATCCGGCTGGTTTCTGACAATTGTAGCAAAAAGGGTTTCTGTTTGCTTCCACTGAAATTGAGCCACACTGCACCCGTTAAGTAGGTGTTCCTGGTTTTCTTCTTCCAAATTACAGAGGCAGCATCTCGCTGGGCCTGAGAAGCCTCTTTTTTGAATTCTGTCCCATGTTAGGATTCGTTTCCTGCCAACCAGCCATGCAAACATCTTGATCTTCGGCCACCACTTTGTTTTCCAGATTTTTTGCCAGTTTTGTTCTTCTTCTCCTAGGTCACTTTGGATTTTTAGATCATAGGCTTCCTGAATTTTGAATATCCCCTTTGTTTCTCTACCCCAGCGAAGGATGTCTCTGCCATCCCGCTTTTTTATTTTTCTTGAATCCATTTCCTTCTTGTACAGTGATTTTTGTTCTTCTGATGCATTCATGTGCCATTCCTCCAGGGGTTTCCAATCCCTCCATTCCTCATTCTCCGGTGTAGCATTCCAATAATCTTTAACCTTCTGTAGGCCTCTCTCATCACCTGCTCTGTGAATTTCCTGAATGCCTGGTATATTCCTCATTTTACCTCTTTGCTGCCAATCTTCATCCCAAAACCTAGCTACCTGGCCTCCTCGAATTTCCCAGAAAATATGCTTGTCAACTAAGTCTCTGCCTTGGAGGGATAGGTTCCAGATATCCGAGCCCCGTGGAGTATTTTGATCCCTAAGAATTTCTTCCGGAGATATAGGCATGTTGTATTTGACAGTCCATATTTCTTTCCATAAGTCCGGGCCTCCTTGCATCCATCTCCATCTTAATTTAGCAGCCATGACTTGGTTTAAGGTCCAGGGATCTCTGAGCCCTAAGCCTCCTTTTCCTTTAGGCTTGGTTATACTCTTCCACGAGCAGAGGGCCCATTTCTTCTGTTGCTTTGGGCCTCCCCATAGAAATTTTCTGTAAATTTCAACAAGTTTATTACATATTCCTTTAGGGGTAGCCATTACTGATAAAGGATATATCGGAATTGCTTGAATGGTGGCTTTGAGAAGGACCACCCTGGATGCAATGTTCAGAGCCCGAAAGGTCCAATTATTCAGCCTTTTCATGATCTTTTCAATGATATGATTCCAATTACTTAATTTAAGAGATGATGTATCCAGCATAATTCCTAGATATTTGGTAGGGAGATCCCCTAACCTATAACCCAAGACCCTGGTTAGATGATTCTTAACCGGTTCTGCTATGTTGAAGAAAAAAGTTCTGGATTTGTCATTATTCACCTCCATCCCGGAACCTTCCATAAAGATCTCTAAGATTTTCTTGATCCTTTTGACTTCTTGCAAGGTGGCTTTGCAGTATATCATTATGTCATCAACAAATTGTTGATGAGTAACAGTGGTTCTATGCCCCCATAATTTAAGGCCTTGAATCTTCCCATCTTGTGCTTCTTTTTTGAAATATCTCCCTAATCCTTCAGCTGCAATTATAAAGAGAAAGGGAGACAAAGGATCCCCTTGCCTGAGTCCTCTTGAGGCATTGAAGGTTGTTGTTGGCGCTCCATTCAGCAAGATTGAAAAGTTTGGGGTAGAGATCATAATGATGACCCAGCTAACCCATCTATCACAGAAGCCAAAAGCTTTGAGAATGTTTTCTAGGAACTTCCAACTTAGTCTGTCATAGGCTTTTGAGAGGTCAAGTTTAATTATCATGCCCTTCTCTTTTTTAGTTTTCAGAGTGTGAAGGACTTCCTGGGCTACCACTAGCCCATCGAGGATCTGTCTTCCTTCAACAAAACCTGTTTGTTCGGGGGAAATTATACTTGGTAGGATCAGTTTTAATCTTTGTGCCACAATTGAAGCTACAATCTTATAGATGACATTACACAGGGCGATCGGACGGAAGCCATCTGCATGATCAGCCTGATTAGTTTTAGGAATCAGTGTTAAGAGGGTTGAGTTTATCCCTGGCCAAGTTCTTTGGTTTATTCTGGCCTCTTCAACAACTTCCACAACATCTGAAGCAAGGAAATTCCACCCTGCTTGGAAGAATTCAACAGTGAAACCATCTGGGCCAGGGGCTTTGTTTCTTTTCATGTTTCTAACTATGTCCTCCACTTCTTCCCTGGTGATTTTTCTCATAAGAGCCAAGTTCTGATCTCTTGTTATTAAATTTGGAATTTCTCTACCTATCTTGGCTATGGCTTCTGATCTGTCAGTATGTGGCTCTTTCAGTATGGCTTTGAGATGATTTACCAGGACTGTTTCAATTTCTTCATGTTGAACGACCCGTTGTCCTTCTTGGTTTTTTATAGAGAAAATTCTGTTTCTTTGTCTGTGTTGAACCATTGCTTTATGGAAAAATTTAGTATTCCTCTCACCTTCCCTGAGCCATTGGACCCTGGATTTTTGTCTCCATAAAATTTCTTCTTGTTTCCTTCTTTCTTCTAACTGGGTTAGCACTCTACCTTCTTCTTGAGCTCTCTCCTCCTCTATTCCTTCCATGATATCCATCTGCTGGAGTTCTTCCATTCTCTGTTCTAATCTCTTTTTATCTTCCATAATATTCCCAAATTCCTCTTTATTCCATTTCTTTATCTTATTCTTCATTTCCTTCAGCTTGGGTTGGAAAGTATGCATCTTATTTTTTCCCCTTTGCTCGCTCGTTCGCCACCATTCTTCAAGCTTTTCCATTAGTCTTTCATTTCTCAACCAGAAGGCTTCGAACCTGAAGGGCTTGTTGGGGGGTCTTTGCGTTAAGTCTATCTCTAATTTGATTGGCCAATGGTCCGATCCTGCTACCGGGAGAATGGTAGCCTCTATAAAAACATCCTTTAGCATTATTTGTTCTGAGATTAAAAATCTGTCCAAACGAGAGGCAATTTGGTTCCCACCTCCTCTCCGATTGTTCCAAGTGTGGTTGCCATTGATGGTTTGAATGTCAATCAGGTGATGGTCCCTTATGAGGTCTCCAAACTGTTCCATAACCTTATCTGGTCTTCTGTTTCCTCCTCTTTTTTCATCGAGTCCTTTGATCAGATTAAAATCTCCACCTACAATCCATTGTTTTCCCGGGATGAGGCAACGCAAGGTTTTTAGGTTTTGCAAGAAGTTCTCCTTTTCGTTTTGTATATGAGGACCATACACCCCTATTATAATAACCTCTTCCTTAGTGCCTACTATACTTGCTGTGCCAGATAATATTCTTGGGAAACTCATCCAGTTACTGAAGTGTATTTCCTCTGGGTTCCAGATAAAAACTAATCCACCAGCGCTTCCAATAGCATCTAGCCCCATCATTTCGTAGCTGCTCCTACTTTTGTTCAAAATTTCTCTCATTTTTTCTATACTTATTTTTGTCTCCTGAACTATCATTACACTAGGTTTCTCTTTTTTCAGTCGTTCATTCAAATACCATTGTTTTCCTCTGCTATTGAGGCCTCGTATATTCCAGGTTGTAATAATCATCGTAACAATTTTGGGAGTGATTGAAAGACCTCAAACAGAGGAATCACTCTTCCAGAGTTAACGAGCATTTCGCCCACTTCTTGAATCATTTCCCCCAAGGTTTTTCTCCCTCTTTTTTTGCCTCCTTTGCCAGTGCTGCCCGCTCCTATGCACTGCGTTTCCTTATTCTCCAGTTGTTGATTTTCCTTCTCTTCCGTTAGTCTTTTCTTTGCTTTATAACTTTGAAATGCTTCTTTATATTTTTGTTTTTGTTCTTCTGGGATGAATCTTTCATCGAGATTTTTCCATTCCTGAAGAAGTCTCGCCATGACTTGTTCTTCCTCTTCTCCTTTTGTCTTTTTTGGATCTATTTCCATGTTTCCTTGGTCCTCTTGGGCTGCATTTGTGGTCACATCCCTCTGGTCGTTATTCCTGTTCTCTGTCTCTTTGTTCGATTTTTCCGTTATGATCTCCATTCCTTCCATTTCTTCTTCTTCGCTCACCTCTGCCTCCAGCTCTTCCTCCTGTAAGGCTTTGAACATGTTCTGAGATTCTGTTTCCTGGGTTTCATTCTAGTTCCTCTTTTGCATCTTTTTATTTCCTTTACCTCTTCTTCTTTGAACTTCTCTGAAGTCCGTTCTTTCTTCCTCTGTTCTCTTTGTAGTATTGTTTCTGTTACTTTCTGCTTCCTTTTCCTTCTCAGCTAGCGTAATGGGGCATTCTTTAAACAGATGACCATACTCATGGCATCTACGGTAGCGGAATGGTATATGCTCATAGTCTATTGGTTGATGCCATAGTTCATCATGATATTCCAGTTCAATCGTGTCTGGGAGAGGCTCTGTTATATTCATGTAAGCACAGATTCTAGCATAGGAGTTGAACTTCCCTCTCTTTGTTGTTTCAGCCACTTTCACAAAGGAACCTATAGTGTTTCCTATGCCTTTTAGGATGTCTGGTTCCCAGAATTCAGATGGCAAACCAAAGAGTCGGATCCAGATCGGAGCAGCTAACGTTCTTTCCTTATCTGGGTTGTAACAGTCTACCCATTCTCTCATGAATAGGCCAGCGTTGTTCATGAAATAAGGTCCTTCCTCGAAGACTCTTCTTCTATCTTCTAGGTTGGAGAATATTATAGTGAAGAACCCCTTTGCTCCCAACTTGACATCTACATGACCTTTTGGTTTCCACCTCTGATAGATCCATCTCATGAGGTCCTTTTCAGCAGGCCAATATCCTATAAACTTACAAATCAATGCACAATCACGCATATGACTTCTATAATTTTCTAGTTTATTAGGAGGTATTACAAACCTGGGTCTGCTCGAGGTCCTTGGAAGGCATTTGCTTTGGAATCCTGATCTCCTTTGTATTCCCGCTTCTGAAGTTTCACCTTCAGTAGATTGGCCTTCTGCACTCTGTTTCTCCTTCTTGTTTTCCCCCGTTACAGCTGCTTTGAAGGAGAGGATCTCTCCCCCCCCATTCTCTGACTCCATACTGACCCCACCCAGCGCCCTTCCTTGCGAAGCAAACGACAAACCCGCTGACAAGCAGGCGAAGTTGCAGGTAGCAGCAAACCCTAGTTAGCTGCACATGATCGTGATCGCTTCTCAACACTCAAGGGAAATGTTGTTCTTCAGAGAGAATGTTTTGCTTACATTGCCAATCATGGATTACTGTGGCCTTCCGAACCATTTAATTGTAAATAGTTAAATCCTTCTTGCAAAAAGAAAAAAAGAGCTCAGATACCAAACTTGATCCAAATGGGAAAATTAGTTTTGTTATGCTAAATTCCCCTTTAGAATATGTAAAAGTGCTTAAGGATCCATGAGGATAATTATAAGGTTAAACATGAGCTTTTGAATGTTTTTATGTAAATTTCATGTACAAATTAACATAAAAAATGACTGAAAACAAACATGAACATCACCAAAATAGTATCACAACAGCACATGATGAAGGAGTTCACCCTGCCTGGGCTACGTCTCCTTGGTCCAGCTTCCAATGGGTTGATCCTCTCTATTATTCTCGAAAGTGTGAATGCATCAGTTTACAATGCTTAGATAGCTCTAAAACGTATTCCAATGGCTCCAGAATGCCCAAAAATGTATGCCTAGCCTCCTTCTACACCGTATTTGGTAAAATACTAAATAAGTTATGGCTTCCCTAAGTCTTTTGGCTAATCGTGCCTCAATTTCCCCAAAATTCAGCACCATTCTACAAATTCGCCTCCAATTCCGCTAATCAAGCATCGATTTCACCTAATTCTAGGTGAAATTATTGGATAGATTAAATTCCCTATAAGGCCTTAAATCTAATTTCAGGGCACATCGAGGCCATGTGCCCGGGGCTAAGGCCAACAACTCGACCCTGCGGTCCGATCCCCACTCTGCGCCACCGTGGCCACGTGGGGTGGAACGCGCCCAATGGCTGGCCCCAGTGGCTGACCCTTTCCTTGGATTGCACACGATGTCAACTTTCAATAAGTGCGACAACCATAATATGTTAAGCACCAACATTGCGTATTGGCTATTGCTTGGACTTTGGACTTGGAGATCATGGGTTCGATCCCCTCCCAATGCTACTTGGAAATTAACCTAATTTTTTGTGGCCCTTGGGCTACCACATGGCATCCACTGGCTAGGCCATGTGGCAGCCTGTGGTTGGCCACCAACCAACCAATAAACCTCATCCAAATCATCTCCAATAACATCATGCCACTTGGCACCACACCATTCACCGAAGGTAAAAAAAGTCACATGCACAGTCACCCTGCAATGTAGCATGCCCATTCAATGTTGCATTAGCAGTACGGACTAATGACTGGGATGTCTACATTTTTTTTTAATTCACGTGTTTAGGAAAAAAAACAAAACATGTTTCTGGGAGCATACAGAGTCTGCTTCACACAAAACGAGTTGTGATGGATTTGGAATAATGAGCACTACGTGGTCATTTAGGTTCCACATTGATATGACAACTTTGAATTTTTAGCTAGTTTGTTTAGCACCTAATCAGGACATGCCCCCAAGCTTCATTTTATGCATCTATGTAGACTAATAGGTACTAAGAGGTGGATGGAATGAAGGTTAATTTATGATATGAAGTGAAAGACTCAATTGGGAATTTACGAGATCTAATCAAAGACTCTAATTGAAAGGGGATTTGTTTAATTTTTTAAAAAGCTTAACACAAGAAAAGAACTATGCTTCGGGACCTTCTTTCATTTTCTATGGAGTTTAACACAGGACTAGGAACTCTACTCCAAGGACCTGATCCTAGCCTCGAAGAGACCATGGATTCCAAGAGGTTCTCATCAGATGGGAGAACAAAACTCTGGAAGGGATATATATGAAAAGATCCAACACAAGGATTAGACTTCAATGCTCCAAGTAATGATTTGACCACATCACCAACTAGATCATCAGTAGACACAGACATGGAACAGGTTGCTTATTTATTATACAAGATTTATGATTGTGGACAAAATTATCTCCCCTAGGTTTGGTGGCTAACCAAAACAACAAAGGGACAAGGAATACAATGATTTCCTTAAAGTAAATAGATGATGGTATGAATCCTATGTAGACACAGTCACAATCTTCACTCCGTCTTTAGCTTGAATGCTCCAATTCTAGCTTTGATTGCTAAAATTCGATCCTACATAGTCAGATGAAACTAACCAATAAACTACGAGGTCTATGCAGTATCATCTACATACTCTATTCAATATATCAACATGGTATTGAAATATATGAAATAACAACATCACATATAGGAAAACATAGAATTCTTTGCATTAATATAAATGAAAGGAGTTTACAACCATAAATAGGTGTTGATCTTGTAAAAGAGCTCCTCCAAGACTAACTTGTCCTTTCCTTGTCACATCCAATCACCCTAAATGTAAGAAATAAAACCTCTCACCACAAGAACATAAGGGTAAAATCACTCTCAAAAAGGAAACCAAAACTAACCAGGTGCTTGTGGAATGAGGTAAATATATAGGAAGGAGAGGTAGTTCATGAATTCTTATGCATTTACCAATCTAGAATTGAGATCCAAAAGTGATGGGAGGATGAGCTCAATGGGTAATATAATGATTTCTCAAAGGTGGAATAATATAGGATTCAAATGTTTATCCAAGGTAGATGGTTGGGATTACTTCTGGAAGCTTCTGGAATAGGAGGCTTCCATAATCTCTCTCTTTTTCCCTAATTTCTAGAACCAATGCAGGTGCAAAGGGAAGAAACTTGTAGGTGATCAACACAAGACACAGTGGAGCAACCTAGTTGTCAACATTGTCCAGTAGAAGGCCAAGGAGTGTTGGTCCTAAAATTGGCTCAGATGATGCAATTTAGAGTAGAAACTCTATGAAATGAAAGAGGCATGCTTAGGGATTTGTGCAATAATGATGACAAGGGGGGATAGGATGTTGATTGATCCCATTAGGAGGTCAATTGGTTGAATGTGACAAAATGGACTATAACACATGTGGTAGTAGAATCCTTTTCAATGAAGCATTGGGTATTCGAAAAGATAGAAACTCATCTCAAGGTATTGTCTTTCACCTCTCATACCTGGTGAATAAGATGCACTCATAGTTATATTAGTTTAGTTCCATAAGGTATCATCTAACAATCAAATTTCAAGGAGAATAAATTCATTAAGGAAAGGAATCGTGCAATGTTAGGAACCAAAGGGGCATACTAAGCACTAGAAATGTGCACTACGTAGCTTTTGAAGGAGGATTGCACAGTTCTTGTTTGTATGGGAGCTAGACTATGGACTGGGTCTATGTAATGTGTATTTTCTACTGGGAGAGGGGTCGGGAGTGCACACTACATAGTTGCAGATGGTACGGAGGCCTCACTACTACTTGTGATTACACAGTTCATAGTGGAGAGGCTACTAATTACACAAGGTGTAGTTTCGACTAGCAAGAAGGGGCCTCTAGTAGAAGGGATTGCGTAATGCATAGTTAAGAAGGGACAAAAGGCATGAAGGTTACGAAGTCTTTTCTTGCATAAGTGCAGATTCCAGATATAATGACTAAAGAGATAAAGCATGTGTATTGTCCTGATAGTCTTTTAAACCAGACACTAACATCGAGCAAACAAAATAGTGAAAATAGAAGTACATGCATGCATAAATACACCCAACGCCAATAATTACTAGTAGGTGAAAAGAAAAGGAATGTGATGTGACACTTGAAAAGAAGCTCAAAAGACTAAATGACACTTATGGCACTTATTGCAAGAAGAACAAGGCAAAATAACACTTATGGCACTTATTGCAAGAAGAATAAGGCAAAGTAACACTTGCTAAGGCAAAAGCAAAAAAAGTGAGAGAAGAAGCGGTAAAAAGAAACACTTGAGAAACTTACCTAGAAAAGTAGCGCAAATGGAATCCAAAGCTCCTTGTGCTCATTTGAATTGCTATATCTCCAATGTAAAGTGTGAGAATGAGGTTTATGAGCCTTTCTTATATTGATTAGTAATCACGATATTAGGGTAGGATTTTGGGTCCGCATGCCTAAAGTCAAGGACCCACATCTAGTTAACCAGAACATGTTGGAAGATGAATTTAGAAACTTGTGCCATAGTACTTCATAGAAATGTGCACTCCCTATTTTCTAGGAATGCATAGTTGATTGATTTCGGGGACCTCATAGTTCATCGGCTGAAGGGTCTATATAGTTCACTGAGACAAAGGATTTCACAATTCATTTTCTCAGTGGATTACACAATTTTCTCTCACATAAGGATTACACAATTTGCTTTCACAACTGATTGCCTAGCTACGTAGATTATAGGATTGTGCACTTCACTTTGACAAGGAGTTCAAAGCTCATTGTAATAGAGGATTATGCAGTTCCTCAAAGCAAGGCATAAAATCAGTTCTAATTAAGGCAAGAGTTAGCTTGTGTTCAAGAAGCGTTTTGCTTGTCTTTAGAAGATGAGCAAATGATGTTGACAAGAGCTAAATATAATCGAGAAGCAAATTCAAGAAATCACAAGCCTAACATGAAATAATAATTCATTGAGGCACTTAGTAAACTTGAAGCACACTTGATACCAGTTAAAATAACAGTCCTTATGGTTAAAGGTAGGCTCCAAAGTCAAACTGTAGGCAAAATTTTGGAGGGGGGTTGTAGCAGCTACAACAGGTCCCTATATATATTGATGGAACCAAGATTTTAATTTGGAATACGATGTTGCTTTAGAAATTCTGGTTTGGGTTAAACTCCCCTTCCTTCCTCTCCATTGTTGGAATGATGCCACTTTTAAAAGTGTTGGAAATTACTTGGGTAAGTATATTGATTTGTCGAGCCATAAGAGGGATTTCTTTCTTGCGCCAATATATATGTAGAAGTAGAAATGGACAAAGAGGTTCCAATGATAATAAAAATCAACCTAGATAACTAGTCCCATATCAAAAAGGTGGATTATTTCTAGCTTCCTTTGAAGTGCAAGGTTTATCCTAAATATGAATACTTTGCTAGAAGCTGCAAGAAGAAGACCGAGGATCAATAGAATCAAGTGGAAGAACATGATCAATGAAACAAAACAAAAGGCAAAGAACACCATCAAAATAGAATAATAACCTACCATGGTAGAGTGATCCAATAGGGAACAAAAGTAACGGACCAACCTCTCCAACCCAAGGAAAATTAGCTCTAGAAGAGGGTACCAACAATTAGGGTGAAAAGAAGGCTAATAGTAATAGTTTCTAAGCACTCAACTTGGTTGAAGTGGAGGGTAAGATTCCCTCAAGAAATGTCCCTCCCTCTCGTAGAAAGGACTCCAAAGCCTCTCCTAGTCTTCTTGAGGATGGAATTATTCCCCTTAAGGATTCCCCTATCCATGTGACAAGTGAGATTGTCTCTTCGGGGTGAAGGTGAGTTCCACTCTCTTAGGGTGGCTCAAATTGTCCCCACCCTTGTCAATTTAATTGCAGAAAAATAAGAGATAAAGAAAGAAGGAATAATATTCCATTCATCATAAGGTTGGAAGAAAAATGAATAAAGAGGTTTGAATTGAATATTGAAAAGGATAAAGAATTGGATGACAAGATTTTATGGATAGACACGTCACAGGAACATAGAATACAAGGAAAAGAGGCTTTTTAGACCCCAATCAAGGGGCCACAAAATACAATAGAAAATAATGAAACTAATATATTTGAATTGTAGGGGATTAGGGTTGGATAAAAGAATTCCACAATTTAAATCATTAATTAGAAAATGAAGACCCCATATTCCCCTTCTCCAAGAGATTAAATTGAGATCCCTTGTCGATAGTTTGGTCTTAAATATGAATGATTTAATCAGTTCTAGCAGCTCTAATGTCAAGTGCCTAAACATGAATGATCCAGTGGATCGCGGGAAGTATGTTGTAATCAAGGATTATATTTTGAAGTAGGTTATATAAAGTGAAATTTTTGTTTGATTTTGGGGCTCTATGGGAAGGTATTCACCTCTAAAAACCTATATATGATTAGTATCAATTGTATTCATCTTCAGAAAATAATTTTGGCTCATGAATCTACAAATGATATTGAGAATAGAATAAAATCATAATATAACTCTTTATGTAAAAATGTGATCTAAACACATATTTACAATTAATACAAATATTTTTAGTATTATAAATTTTTTATAAAAAATTAATTTAATCCATAATCACATTACAATCATTTTCTAAATTTATTCCTTTCTAATTTTCCATATTTTTGAAACTTAAAAAAGCCAAACAAAAACATTCATGAATCATTGTCCTCTCCATTTCCCACATTTTTGAGAGCATCAATACACACCGAAACTGTTTGATTTTGATTACGCTTTGATGTTGAGTATCTTTACACTAAAAAGTAAAATAACTATAGTAAAAATAAATTTTAAATAATTTTGAATAATAAGGTAATTTTTAATAATATGTAGAATAAATATAATTAAATTTATTTATAAAAAAAATTTTTGTAATAATTAAAAAAATATTAAAAATTTTAATTTATAAATAATATTCTTTCCAAAATAATTTTTTCTTGAAAGTTGAAACCTTTTAAATCATTACGCAACTAATAGATCTCTATCATATCTAAGACTTAACAATATAGAGAAAAAAAACAATTACAAATGGTTGAAAATAATTCAAATTTAATTTAGTTAGATTAAATTGGAATCATTGGAACTTAGTCCATAATTACATTGGAATCTTTTTCAACTCTTTTTTATTTGATTTTAATTTCCAGGTTTCTTGGGATCTTAGGAGTGGGATCAAAATATACGTAATTTTTTTGAGGGATCATCGGAACATCAAAGCTTTTTGAGAATTTTAAATTCAAGAAATTGATAATTATTTAAATTAAAATATATTTTCGGAGGTAAAAAGAATAGTTATTTGTTTGTTAGGTAATGTGAAGTTTAAGATGATTGATATGTTTAATTATTTGGATAGCTGCAATCTAGGGTATTTAAGTAATCAAAATCACATGGGGATGATACTTAGCCTAGGCCACACTAGCCTTTAGCATGGATGAATTTTTGCCTAGGAAATTTAGAACAAATGATATTTTCACTAGGTAGTACATTAAAAGAGCACCATGTCACCATTTATTCTATACCCCATCTATAATGTTAATGTAATATCCCCATTAATGTAAATATTTGTTTTTACTTCAACCAAACAAACTATTACTTTTGTTTAAAATTATAAACTATTCTTGAATTAAGTTATGGAAATGAATTTTGCAGTTATTAGTAAATGTTGTTTATTTTGATTAATTAGTTAAGAGAGGTAGTTATATGTTCCAAGAAAAAACTAAATCTTGGGGAGGTATTTTACCGAAAAGAGATCAAGGGGATAGGGCTATCTGAGATCAGTAAGAGGAAAATAGGGAAAGAACTGCGCTGATAGGCCAAACAGTTTGTGATAGCTGTCTGGTTAAGACTAGATAGTTGGATATACACTTAGTCTCTAAGGAGAGAAGGAATTTTCTCTAGAATTAGGGATAGCACAGTTTGTGATAGCTATGTCTGGTTAAGACTAGATAGTTGGATATACACTTAGTCTCTAAGGAGAGAAGGAATTTTCCCTAGGATTAGGAATAGCACAGGGGGGATATTTGTTGGCATAGTAAATCTCACGGTAGGGAGGAAAACAAAAGTGTAGGTCTATGTACAGACCAAACAAAAGTGTAGGTCTATGTACATACCAAACTTTGGAAGCGGGATAATCAGATAAGTGAAAATTTGCTTGGAAGCAACATATTCAGATAAGTAATATCTTTCTTGGTGAAGCATAGAAGTATTTAGATAAATAAGTCTTTTCTGAGTTATTGAATGATTTAATTACTTAGCCTGATTAATTCTAGAAAGATATCAGTGGGTTATCTTCTATTTAAAAGAAAGATTTATTTTTCAAAAGTTTCCTAATTAAATAGTTACATGAACAAAAACAAGGAACCATCTTTATTATTCGAAATGAAAATTGTAGTGTAATATTAAGAGAAATAACGAATACCCAAATACAAAACCACGAAAGGATCTTTCTTGGTGAAGCATAGAAGTATTTAGATAAATAAGTCTTCTTTGAGTTATTGAATGATTTAATTACTTAGCCTGGTTAATTCTAAAAAGATATCAGTGGGTTATCTTCTATTTAAAAGATAGATTTATTTTTCAAAAGTTTCCTAAATAAATAGTTACATGAACAAAAACAAGGAAGCATCTTTATTATTCGAAATGGAAATTGTAGTGCAATATTAAGAGAAATAACGAATACCCAAATACAAAACCAAGAAAGGATATCTGATAATGGAAAAAGTTCAATAATGAGTACACTTAAAGGCATACAGAGCTATATACTCTAAATTGATAAATTCAACGGGAAAGAATTGCAAATAATCTTCATTTTATAGGAATTTAAGTTCGAAAGACTCAAATGATCTTCATTCTATAGGAATTTAAGTTTGAAAAACTCAGGTAAAACAAATTTTTGTAAAGAAGTAAAGCCCGATTACAAACAGAAAGAACCCTTATAGGGTATAGTTATGTGTCCACATAAATGAAACCGATAAAATATCAGAGTCCTCTAATTTTCTATTCGCATTAATATATGAATATCAGTGGCAAAAGCCCTAGCCATCTACACAAATCTAGCATGTTCTAAATTTGTATATGAGTTTAGAGGGGAAAATGTTAACAATAAAGGAATCAAAGTTATTATGAATTTATCCATAACCTATAAAGGGTTCCATGCAAACTCTTACTTTTAACCAGAATAAACATCAGTGTTCACACTCTGTACATAACGAAATAATGCAAGTATGAAACTGAGAAAATTTTGAGCTATAGCTAGACTCTGCATAGAATGCTATGATGCACTTTTGCCATATATATAAAGTGAGAAATTTCCAATCCTTTGCCTTAGAGAAATTTCCAAGCTAAGAGAGAGCTCAAAATTTCTGGATATATGACTTATTAAGATATTCAAAATCCTTATGGAAAGCCTGTAGATATATGCATGAAACTATCGTTCACAATATCTTGACAAAGAAAAAAATAAAAAAATCATAAGAGTAAACTAGAACCTTACATTCATTATGGGTTCAAATGACCATGCCTGTGCAAAATCGCAGCCTCAGGAAAATCACCCAAAATTACAATATATGTGTCGAAGCCATTTAAACTCTTATAGTTTAAAAGAAAACTAAGCATTAGAATCAAAGCTCCCATAGTCGAGAAAGACTTCATGACTTTGATATCTAAAAATTCTAAGAAAAACCCAGCGCTCTGGCCGCCAAACCTTGCCAAAGAAAAATAATATTAAGAGTTAAATACTTAGTGCATGGTGTTTCTTTCTCTTGAAAGATGAAGCTGGTAAGAGGGTTTCCTCCCTGGGCTGAAAACCTCGGCACCTGAAAGACCTCCCATAAATACAACGAATAAAAATTGTTAGATGATAACTTCCTTAAGGAATTGTAAAAACTAACAAAAAGATGTAAAACATGTTGGAAATTTCTGGTAATTTCAAACACAAAAACTGAATAGAGAAAAATGCTCTGTTTTGCACAGTATCTTTTGCACAGTATCTTTAACACACAGGGAAGCAACAAAAATTATGAGGTGACAGAGTTTTCACATACAAATAAAACTTGTATCATTAATAAAAATGCCCGATACAAATTTCTTCCTCTCACAGAGAGATTACACCAACAAAACTACTTCAAATGCACAAAAAAAATTACTCTATTTCATAAAAATTAATTACTCTATTTCTTCATTCTTTACACGGCTCTGTAAAAAACACATTTCCTACATTTACTGCTGTAAATGTAATTCCTTACATTTTACATTAAAAAAATCCTTTACGTTGCTGCGTATTCCATGTGCTCAAAACTTCTGTTAAAAAAAAAAATCCCCTTTTTCTTTACCTCTTTGCACTGCTGAGCTTTTCACAATACAATTACAATACAAAGTCAACTAGCAACATAAAACAAAACATCAACAAAAAAATAAAATTAAAGCCTTTACCAAACGCAATTACTTCACATTAATAAATTTCCTGAACGTTGGTACTTCAGCATGGCGTTTTAATTTTGTTTTGCCCGTAGATTACCGCTGGCTGCAATGTCACACAGAAGGTCAACCAAAATTGCACGGACTTTCAAACTGCTACCACAACCGTTGATCTGATCGGTCTGCTGTCATTAATTCCACGGGAGGCCCTTTTAATCGCTTTACCGGCCGGGGATTGGTGGTTTTGAAACCGTAGTGAGGACACGGGTCGGATGGTCGGTGTGTTCGGAGCCTCCCCACAAAATACCACGCTGCGTGAAAGATGGTGCCGGGAAAACTGTTGGTGGTTTTGCAGTCGTCGTTCACTGCGCCTTCCCGCAACGCGCAGTTAGAAAGTATATTTCAACAAAACAAGGGAAATTGTTGAAGCTCACCATTGAAAAGTAGTATGAGAAATCCTGACGCGGCGGATTGAACTCTAGGACTCTAAAGAATCTATGGTGCTATGATAGACAAGTCCGAGTAAAGTGAAGATGTTGGAAGACGTAGCGGATAGATAATCAAACCTCGACTTCGGGTGAAGTAACCAGTAGAACCAGAACCACAGTCACAAGACCGAAACAGAGTCGAAGTCTGTCAAAGTTCTGGAGTAACACAATGACATACATGAAGAATACCACCAGGAAATGAAGGTCAGAACCCTCGAGCACCATTTGATCAAACAAGTCGACAATAGTCGTTGGTGGAAAAGGCAGATCTCGAGGAAAGCGCAGAAGGTGGACTACTCGGAGTATATTGGGTTGTCACCTAGCCCACGACAACCAAGTCCATTTAATTGCCAAAAATCAAATGGCAAGTTTTGAAAGACTGGAGCCGAATTACATTAAACGCCAAATCTAGCATAGTACTAGAATGAATAAACATAAATTGATTGCAAAACATAAGTTAAATCACTTTGCGTGTAAATGATTCCTCCATAGATCATAAACCCGATGCATAATAAAAACTAATGTTTTACCTGTCATTTCATTTCAAACTTTAATAATGGA